>CM043019.1:1158116-1468529 GCA_023690525.1 Holotrichia oblita
GCATTTGTGACAGTTCGATTAAATTTAAAATTTTAACGTTCACAAAATTTATCCAGAAAATGATGATTTTTATAAACAAATAAAACAAAATAACATTATAAGGTTTCACCGTCTACTTCTAAACACAATTCTACGCGTCTCCTTAAATGTTGTACAGCTCTTGAAATATTCCTTCTTCTTATTTTAGTCCTTGAAGTGGTAATTATCGTTCTTCGCAGCTCATGAATATCAGCAGGCACTGTTTCATAAATAATATTTTTCATAGTTCCCCATAAATAATAATCCAACGGAGAAAGATCAGGTGAACGCGCTGGCCAACGAATGTCCCCATTATTTGAAATTACTTTTCGAGGAAATAGTTCAGACAAATAATCACTCACTCTCCTAGAGTTATGCGGCGGAGCACCGTCCTGTTGAAACCGAAGGTTATTCAATCGGTTGAGGCAAATGTTGTTGTCGATATAATCCGTAAGATATGCCCTTAAAAAGTGTCAATAGCCATCTGTATTCAAAGTCTCTTCATAAATGTACGGGCCAATGATTGTGTCGCCTAACAGACCGACCCATACATTTATCCCGAACCGTCCTTGTGGTCAACGTCCTTCATGTACATGAGGATTTTCAATGGACCAGACATGTTCATTGTGTCATCCGTAAATATTACGTTAGCAAGGAAATTAGGATTTTGTTCCAACTGGTCCATAAAACTCCTACAAAACGCTACACGTCTATCGTTATCTCCAGGATGCAGAACTTGGGTGACGTGTTTTTTAAAAGGATGATATTTATGTTTCTTTAGTACTCTCCATACCTTCTGACGCGTTATGTTTAGATCTGCTGCAATGGCTCGTGTGAAGGTAGAAGGATTTTCTTGTACCTAAAGAAAAATTTATTTTATTGATATTATTTATTTTGTGCGAGATTCTTCGGAATTCTCTTACTCTTTGTAAAATATCCACTTCATTTTCATGCGTCGGTCTAGTAACATATTTTCTAGGCTTACAAAACGAACCAAAATCGCCTAAATTTCGGTGAAGTAGCAGAAAATAGGTCTGAGCTGGTTGTTGCCTTTCTGGATACCGCTGAAGATATGTTTCTGAAGTACATTTCGATGTGAAGCGTAATAAATCTCTAGCATATCTCGTTTCTCTTCACTTGAAAACGGCATTTTGTCGAAAAAGTTGAGCAAATTTAATAAATGTAAGTGACAACACGCAAAACTTAATCGAACTGTCACAAATGCATTTGTTAAATACAAATATAGATATCCAAGGCATGCTTCCTAAAATCGGTTTTTTTTATTATTTTGATAAAATTGTGAAACTGGACCATATCGTGTGATACATCATCGTAATCAGAATCAAAAGTTTTACTCAAAAATGTAAAAATCCAATATGGTGCCCATAAGAAAAAACAAAGTTGACTGCCGTAACTTTTGAATCTAGAACGTCTTGAAAAAACCCATGCTTGCGCTCGAAAAACGGGCACCCGGTATATCTGCGATTAATCTATAATTCCGATTGGTGTATACTAAGCAAATAACTATATACACTCGATTAACTACATATATGTACCAGATTTCGCTATACAGGGTGGATTCAAAATTCCATCCTCGATCCAAATGGAGTTTTAAAAGTTCTACCCCAAAAACACTCACGAACTGTTTGACGGTGACGATTGGAAGGACTGTATATGAAATTGTGAAGCAAATCAACTTCGTTATCTACCGATTAATAAACAATTAGAACTAGAAAGTGGAAGAAGATACGTTTACAAATAGAAGAAAGTAATAAGATCAATACATGGCAAATAAAACCTAAGGCTATTATTCAATTATTTTTATTTATAATTATAATAATGCTACAATAAAATCTCGTTTTAATGCTCCACTGTTATTTATATTTTTATTCCAATAGTTATTATCGTCATTGTCATAATGGACATCATTATCACCTTCAAGATAATCATTTTCATTTTTCTCTGTATGTCTTTTCAAGACAAAATTGTGTAATATGCATGCTGCTAGAATCACGTGTGTTATTTTATTTTGCAATGACATATTGTAATGAAACGGCCCCACGTTGGGCGCCATATTGTGAAAGAACGACCTTAAAATGTGCTAATATTGTGTTTAAAATCTCTTGGGTGCCACGGTATATGAGCAAATTCCCTTCGTGATCCCACAATGATGGACGTTACTGATACCGAAATAAAGAAATTAATTCCCCCGACTATAGCAAAATGTCGGTTGCAATCGCTCTAACGTAATAAAGAAAACACTCAAATTTTCTTTCTTTATACGTTCGCAGGACGTGCTGTAAATGGAGGATTTATAATATTTTAACAATAAATAATTACACAAAACAGGCAGACACATGCAACTAAATGAATGAACTAAATCAATAACAAATATATTAAATGAAACAAATAAATATAAATATACAGTATTAAGATATAGTAAACGAAATCTTAATATTAAATATGATTAAATTAATAATAGAAACAACGGAGCTAAATATACATACAGGGTGAGGCATTAGTGCGTCAAAGCTCAATATATACCTTAATATTGAAGATATCAAAAAACTTTATGTACAAGAATCATAGACAGTCTTAAGCTACACATTTTAAAATTAATTTCATATATACCGGGTGTTTCATATCGCTAGGGTGAACCAAACATACATTTTCTTAAATGGAACACACTATATATTATTTCAAATTTGGATTAAGCCCATCTTCCTCGTTCTTTCAATATAAGGTTTCATTGAGTTATACCGAGTATTTCAAAAGTTATGGTCAATTTTGTGTGAAAATCGTTGCGTATTTAACGTCCTGTGTATTCCATGCGAAACAGCTTGAAATTATTTTTGTACTGGAATAACTTTTTTATACTGTTACACTTTTATAACGAGGTGGTGTTTTCCCAATATTACGAAAACTGTGTACAGGGCCATTCAAAACACAAATGCATTATTTTCTTTTTTTTTTTAAATGGAACATCCTGTATTTTATACTAAGAAAGGGAAGAATAGTTGATATACTTTCATTTTCATTAACCATTCTCTATATCTAAAATGGTTAGTTTCTGAGATATTTAATGATTTTTAAAAAAATTTGAGCATTTTGGCAATAATTGGAATATAATACATTAGCCATGAAAAAGTGACATTAGAAAAATGCTAAATCATTAATTAAAATAATCTTATTAAATTTAACTACAAAATAAAAACCTTATACTGATAATTAATATTTTACCATTTTAGCTAAAGTTTAAATACCACAAGGTTCACAATAAATGCTCAAAATGTCCTCCAAAAACATCAATACAACATTGCAGCCGTCTTTCGAATGATCGACTTACATTTCTTAACATTTCTATATTAATGCTATGGAACGCTTGTCTTATTCTATTCTTCATATCATCTTGCGTAGTTGCCGGTGTTTTATACACAAAGTCTTTTACATAACCCCACATGAAAAAGTCAATTTTAGTTAGCTCTGGGGATCGGGCTGGCCATGTAGTTGGTCCTCCTCTTCCTATCCACCTTGCAGGAAAATGTGTATTTAAATAATTATGAATCGGTCTAGTGTGATGTACCGGAGCCCCGTCATGTAAATACCACATATTTTGACGAATATTGATGGGAACATTTTCCAGCAATAATGGTAAATGGTTTTCTGGGAAGTCTAAATAAACCTGACCATTCACTCGGCCTGTGAAAAAATGTGGTCCAATTACGTAGTCGCCAATTATTCCACCCCATACATTCAAAGACCACGTATTTTGACTATAATTTCCTACAAAATAGGGATTACTTGTAGCATAATAATGAAAATTATGGCGATTTACATTTCCATTTTTATGAAATGTAGCTTCATCTCCAAAAAGAACAAAATTAAAGAAATCTCTTTGGTTGCGGATTTGTTGTTGAGCCCATTCGCAAAAAGCAACTCTACGGGCCAAGTCATCGTCGAGTAACTCTTGATGCAATCGCATACGATATGGATGAAATTTATTTTTAGAGAGTATTCTTCGGACAGCCTTTTGACTAATATCTTGTTGCCGCGATATTTCTCTGGTACTAATATGTGGATTGTCCGTAACTGCAAGAACCACATTGAATTCTTTTTCCTCGGTAAGAACAGTTTTCGCTCTTTCATGTTTTTCATATATTACAGAACCTGTACGAGTAAAGCGATCCATTAACCTTTCCAGCGTTATCGTTTCAGGTTGTCGTCGAGCAGGATATCTCTCTTGGTAAATTCGTTTAGCAAGTAGACAATTTTTCATGCACTCTCCTAGTACCCATATCATGTCTGTTAATTCCTCAACAGAAAAATTCATTTTAAAGAGTAATTAAATTTGCAAAATCTAGGTAACAAACTATACTAACAAATAAAACTAGTTGATTAACTGATAAATAATATGATTCAGACGTTTCTAATGTCACTTTTTCATGGCTAATGTATTATATTCCAATTATTGCCAAAATGCTCACATTTCTTTAAAAATTATTAAATATCTCAGAAACTAACCACTTTAGATATAGGGAATAGTTAATGAAAATGAAAGTATATCAAGTATTCTTCCCTTTCTTAATATAAAATACAGGGTGTTCCATTTAAAACAAATTAGAAAATAATGCATTTGTGTTTTGAATCGCCCTGTACACAGTTTTCGTAATATTGGGAAAACACCACTTCGTTATAAAAGTGTAACAGTATAAAAAAGTTATTCCAGTAAAAAAATAATTTCAAGCTGTTTCGTATGGAATACACAGGACGTTAAATACGCAACGATTTCCACACAAAATTGACCATAACTTCTGAAATACTCGGTATAACTCAATGAAACCTTATATTGAAAGAACGAGGAAGATGGGCTTAATCCAAATTTGAAATAATATATAGTGTGTTCCATTTAAGAAAATGTATGTTTGGTTCACCCTAGCGATATGAAACACCCGGTATATATGAAATTAATTTTAAAATGTGTAGCTTAAGACTGTCTATGATTCTTGTACATAAAGTTTTTTGATATCTTCAATAATAAGGGATATATTGAGCTTTGACGCACTAATGCCTCACCCTGTATATCTATATGAAGTTAAATATGACAACAACGGCAAAATTTATATAAAATAATAGTTAATTTATCTTTATATATTGGCGAGCTCTTTCTTCGCGTACGCTCGTTGATGCTGCTCCTTCCCGCCGAATGACCGCTTCTTTCGGGTGCTTCGTCTTGGGACTTCGGGCGTGTCCTTTCTTGTTGTTTGTTCTTTTCCATATTTTTATATATTGGCTACATGCTGGACCTTCCCAGTAATCACGGCCATACGTTTCACTAACTGGCCCTAAATTGACAAAAATATTTTACACTAATTGCGGAGGAGGCTAGCCTCCTCGGCGTCCAGACGGGAAGTGTTCTCTTTCGGAGTGGGGTAGCATCGTATCACCTGACAATACAAATCACATAACTCTTCAGTGTCTTCACGAGCCATCCTAAAATGACCTCTAAATTCATTGAAATTATAATTTGGTACAATATTTTCCATATATCCTTCATTATAAACTGGAATTATTCTGTTAGGAATAATATTTTCCCGAACGGGATCGTTATGTATAATTTACGCAACAGCTTGATTTATGTATATTCAATTCATTTTCGAGAAAATATTCTATCATAATTATTTCTTCTATTTTAAATGCAAAGTTGAAGATAAACACGAAATTAATAGACCCTTTGCATAGTGTTTGGACATAGCCCATGTGACATTCAGATTTTGAATAGCCAAACGTAGCAAAGCATATGTTACGCTAACTGTCAACTGTTGAGTTCGCTAAATGCACCCAATGACAACCGGCAAGAGATGGCGCACGAAGGTTGAAATGGATTAATTGGTCGGCAAGGGCAATCTTTTTTTATAGCAACTGTCAAAATTTCAGACGTCTACTGTCAATACTTGTTGCGATTCCATATATGGTTTGCCATGACATGAAAATATTGTTGTATTTTCATAGATCCACACTAAAACTGCACTCATTATAAACCGTTGACATATTATGTAACAGCGACCTACAGAAATAATGCAACTTCAGCTTTATAACAGTTAAAATGATGATAAATGCATCGCTTATATTTCAAATTGGATGAATATTAATTGAGATATAACAGTAGAAAAGACAGGAGGAATGCATTTTTGGCACATTTCAACGTTATAGAACGTTCGTTTTGGCATTCGCGCAAATATCTATGCGTGCCTCGATGTCGCCGTTCGAGATTTCTTTTTTCCGGTTTTCCCCCGCAATTTGTCGAACTTTTACGCGTAAACACACGCGGCGGGCACGAGGCAGGTTTTACATTACTTGTTACTATATTAATATATAGGTACGCATAATACACACAATACATATTCGTTGTTCGCGGCTTCTTTTTGCCATCGCGAAGCGCCCGTGTAAAGTGTAAATCTATGTCGTCCGTCATATACTTATATACATATATATGTATATACAATATAGTTATATACGCGAGAGAGTGCCATTGATGAATGTTAAAACTCTGTGGGACGGCAGACTGGCGCCGCGCGCCACCGAAAGGTGAGGAGCTCTCCGATATTTTCCCATGCCCGCGCCATCGCCGCGGCCTCGGCCGATCTGGCGTTCCCGCCGGCGAAAATCCGCCGATGCCGGCGCTTTTCCGACGCCGTTTCGACGCGGGGGCCGTCGTTCCGCGGATGACGATCCGTCGACGTCGTCCTCGACGGGTTAGGGGACGGCGGCGGCGGCGTCGCGGCCCTCTCGACTAACAGCAGGCACCGCTATTACCTTATATGTCCTACACCGCGAACGGAACGGAGAACAATTCGTGCGTTGTGCGTGTGTATGTGTGTGTGTGTGTAGTGGTGAGCTGTCGCTGCGCGCTCGTTGAGATCTCGCTTTTTGCGGAGAGACGAACTTTCTATTCTGATTGTGGCTCTCCTCGGTTGGTTGCCTTAATAACGTTTTTGCCCTGTTTTCCTTTATTTTTTTTTTAACATTTCACTTTCGATCGGCGTATATTTATTTAATACAGAGTGTTAAGAAAAGAAGAACCTTATACAGTTTACTTATATATTCTTATAATATATATTCTTCCCAACCAATACATTCCCTCATTTATATAGTTCATTAAGATATGCGAAAATTGAGCTTAATCCTCATCATGGCATGGAGTATTTCGTTTGCATTTCCTCGTAGCAAGCTATCATGTAGTACGTCACCTATCCACGCATTCAAATTGCCGGTTTCAAACGCAAACTCCGGATGGATTTTCAAGTGACAATTATGAAAATTGCGAAGGTCGTTACGTGTGGAACAGGCTTCGTCCGTAAACATGACTTTTAAAAAGTTAGTTTCACGTGCCAAATTAAATTTCACATTTCTACAACAATTGATCGTCGAGTATACGTGCAACAGATTTTTTGTTCTTGTTTTCGTCTCTGTTGTCACCCACTAAAGGGTGTAAGCTTTTCTTCTTAACGCCCTGTATATCGAACAATGCCTAGAAATAAATTAAAAGCCAACCCGTTGCTTTCATTGTAAATTCCTATATTCCCAACAGTGTCCTTCATAAAATTCTTTAAATTCAAGACGAGAAAAACCAACACTTAGAAGAAATTACTGTTGTAATAGATTATGTCTCTCCACATCGTACAACTGTATGCAGGTGGCACAGAAAATTTCAAAGGAGAAATTTCATTCTGGGGGACGCTGAAAGAGCAGGAAGAACACAAACGTCGCTTATGGAGGAAAACATTACTGCTGTGTCGACAATGCTCAACGAAGATTGACTAACTGAAGAGCAGATGACACGACGTGCGTTGATGACTAAAGGATAATCTCGATATGTGAACAACATCGTGATAGGTGGCGAGGCTTGGTTATAACGTGCCATCGAAAAAAAAAACATAATTGGTGTAGGCTATGTAAATGTTTTTGATCGTTGCTTTAGCCACTACCACATAATGACATTTATTATTTGACATTTTATTATAACCAAAGTTTATAACCTCAAATTAAATGTCAAGGAATAAATGTCATTATGTGAAAGTGGCTAAAGTAACAATCCATTCACATAGCCTACTCTAATTATGATTTTTTTCGATGTGGCTATACTATTATGATGTGCTGACTAAGGGTCATGTTTATAGTCTGTGTTTGAGGTTGTGCCGATGCTTGAGCATGCGATTTTGACGTAAATGTCATTAGAAATCTGTCAAAATCGCGTGCTCAAGCATCGTCGCAACCTCAAGCACAGACTATAAATATGACTCTAAGGCTCCGAACAAAGTTTAGGTCTTTGATGATGAGGACATTCTCGTAGCTGTCAGAAGATCTCGATCTGTAATGAAGGTATTTTTTGAGTCAATTGTGGAGCGTGTCGTTTTGGACACAGCTGTGAGTGATACACATAACAGTGCCTGCCTGACGTCTTGGTTTCTTCATCGTGACAACGCTCCAGCTCGCCGCGCCCAAACCTTGCAGCGAATATTTGAGAACTATAGGATTTAGGGTCGAATTCATAGTTGTCACTTAAGTAGCACTCCTCCTTACCTCATCTCCTACTCATCTCTCACTCATTGTAGGAAATCTTATTCTCATCTCAAATTTATGATTCATAAATATGAGTAAGCATCTTGCTAAATTGAGTAATAGTTGAGCGAACGTCGTAGTATTACATCACGCTTATAATGACGTTTGTGTGACGTAATATGATGAACATAATTTGTTGAATTACTTAATTTGATAAACAGGAAAACATTTTGGAGAACTTTAAATTGGCAACAATATTTTCTCTGATAGCCGATTTGACAGTTCTCGGTTTGTTTTGGAGTTAGTTTGGTTTGGTAATTCATCATGAATAGACTCACGTCGGAGCAATGTTTTGCAAATTGCTCAAATTTATTTGGAACGGTGATAGTCATTAGCGAAATACCATAACATTAGAAAAAAACACCGTTTGGTGCGGTTTATGGACAGGTGGAATCATTAAATGCTGATTTTCGTTCCTCAATAGGAAGGCATTAATGTTGCAGACATCTACTTAATGCGCAAATCCTAAAAACTTACTCATATCGCAAATAAAATTAATTAAAAGCGACAGAAAAGTACAAAAAAACTATCGACAGTACTTAACCTCCGCTCAATTTTGACACAACTGTAAGTTACATTTGAGCGATAGAAGAGTTGCTAACTAACTATATGAATTCTGACAAGTCACTAAACGATGGTGTAAATATGAGATTAAAATGAGGGAGCCTCAAGTGATGTGAAGTTTATAAATTTGATCCTTAATCGTCTTTAACACCCTCCTTACAGTCCAGATCTTGCTCCTTACTATTTTGTGCTGTTCTCGAATGTGAAAACGAAGCTGAAATGGAAGCGGTTTGCTAATGATGAGGAACTTCTGAGGGCTTGGGACATTACTCGCTAGTGAAATCTGGCAGGGTTAGTTTAAGGATTGTTTTCAGAGAAACCTGTATTGCAAAACGTTTTTCTGTGAATGCTTGGGTGGTGGGTGAGTTTACATGGAAGGGGAATATTTGTTATAATGTAAGAACAATTGACAGCTTTTTTTATGAAGATATTCAGTAGCAAGCAATGTTATTTTCACTTTTACCCGTTTTTTTTTTGTTAGAAATCGTTTTGTATTCCAACAGGATAATTCCCCGATTAATACAGTGCTTATAAGAGATTTTTTTTTGCAAATTAATTAAATAATCGCATTAAACTGGCCAGTGAGAAGCCCAGATATTAAAGCTTTCATTTTTATTTATTTTTTTATTACATACGTGACTGACTTTCTTTCAGTTGGCTGCTATTTTCTAAACCTTGTAATCATGTTACAAAGCCAACGTTTATTATTTATTAAATTACAAACAAGTAGCAATGAAAAAGGAAAACCTAATTCACGCACATGAATTTGACGTTAACCACACGCCGTAAAAGGAAGTTCAATCCTGACACACAGACGCGTGTTTCGAACTTATTAGTTCTCATCAGTGCGTGACGTTAGCATTAACACACGTGATCTCTGTAATCGTTCGGAGAACGTCTAGAGATCTGCCCTGGTTGATGTCCAATCATCGCCCGATAGAGGTCATCGAGTTTATCTTCTGATTTTCTTTCGAGTAATTTCAGGATATAACGGGTACGGGGAATACGAATTTGTTGGTTCATATTCTTGTATCACGCACTGATGAGAACTAATAAGTTTGAAACACGTGTCTGTGTGTCAGGATTGAACTTTCAAACGTTTCTTTTTACGGCGTGTGGTTAACGTCAAATTCATGTGCGTGAATTAGGTTTTCCTTTTTCATTGCTACATGTTTGTATTTTAATCGTTCACCTATAGAGTGACTTCCACGTCTTTACACACTTTGTGTTTTGTTTATTTATTAGATTGTCAGAAGTTGTAGAGGCTACAACTGTACTTCTGAACGTTTATTATTTTACACACAATATAATAACTCTTTCTCGTTTTTTCCTTTACAGATCCAGACATCATACACGACGTTATACCACCGGAATTAAGCGAGAACGAAGAAAAAAGCACCAAACGTAAGTGAATCTATTATTGTATATAATGAAAAAAAAAAAAAAAAAAAAGCACGCTGTTATGATGAATCTATTATTATTGCGATAAAAACATTACAAAATCGATGTCAGAAATTTCGCTAAAATAAAAAACGAGATAAAAACAAATTTTTGTCTTCAATTTACAGATTACGCAGCTCTTTTAACAGATCGTTCCTCGTTAATATTACGCAACGATAACGACGAGCCCATCCCAAACGATAATAAAAACAACGTGATCGCAACGGGTAGATTCACCTTCCAGAAGAAGAATCTATATTACTCCTTCTATATATCGGATAAGGCGGCCAGGCCTCGCACGTTGCAATTCGTGAATTCGATGGGGACGATTTTAGAAGAGCATATTTTATCGGACGTTGGCGGTCTAGTCAACAGCGTCTATCAGAACGCTACCAGGAAAGTTTGCGGTGTTTGGAAGCGATTACCTCGCGAATACAGGAGATTATTGAAAGAGGAACGATTATACGTTGTGTTAGGTTGGGGTAGTAAAGAACAGAGCGAGTTCACACTCAGCGGACAATTAACTAAATACGTCGCTTTAGGAACTGAATTATTCAGTTCTCTATTAGAGCCGTCGCCCGGAAGTAACATGCGAATTATGTCCGGGGCTGGGGGGACGGCTATAGTCTCTATATCCACGGTTATATCACCATCAATACATTTAGCCGTCGTTTTTAACGGAATCTTCCTACCGGATGAGATCTCCGACGTACCCGTTAACGTAACGTTAGCTTTCGAAGATAAGAAGGTGATTTTAACCGAGAAAGTTTACGTGACGAAACCCGCTACCGAATTGAACGTCGTCGAGATCAGTTCGCCCATATCCCAAGCCGATTTGAGGTTATTAACACGCGGTAGATTAGTTTTATCCGTGTCTTCGATGAGTAAACAGCACAGCTTGAAATTATCGGGGATGGTGATGACCAAAGCTACCTGCGAATTATTCCAAACTCCCTTATCGTCTTCAGGCGATCGCGATACTAATAAATACGGGACGTCGGGGTTAGCTTGGCTATTCCTGAACAACGAAGGATCTCTAGTGTACAACGTCCAAATCGAGGATCTCAATCCGGATCAACGACCCGTCTTCATCACTCTAGTGGATGTCGGCAATAAAAAGAGGACGGAATTGGAGGATCTAACCCCATCTTTCATCGAGAATTGGGCTAACGATACCATCGATAGATTGAGCCCGAAAGTTTTGGAACCGCTGTATTCGGGGGATTTAGCCGTGAACGTCGCTTCGGAAACGGAAACTAGCCTGATTAAAGGTCGATTGACGCCGAAATTAGTCGCGGATGCTCGCGACGTTGCCGCCCCCATCCTATTGAAGAGAGAGGATCGGAGTTTACCAACGTCGGCCGTCGGGATGGCGTGGTTCAGCGTCGATAGCGATTGTCACGTTCATTACGACGTCACGCTGACGGGCATGGGGAATAACGAAAGGTTACTGGAACTGTCGTTGAAATTCTTACCGATGAGCGCGCCTGATGCGCCGTTCGTAACTCGAATTCTGGATGAGTTTAAGGGGAATCAGGTGGAAGGGAGTCCTGTCGAGCCCTTGAGTAAGGACGAATTGGTTAGGTTGGATAGCGGGGTGGTGTTCGTGAAGGTCAAGGATAAATATACGAGGAGTACTCTGATGAACGCTACTTTGAAGCAGGTGAGTTCCTTATCTTGATTGTTTTAAATTTTTTGATGCACCTAAATTTCACACGTCATTGTGTTTTTTAAATTGAAAAAAATTTAATTATTTTCGTCTCTAGTCACTCATAATCATTATTATTAGTATTGCTCGCGTTTACTAGGAAATAGATAAAATGTTTTGTTTATTTTTTATATTCCCTTTAATAGATATACAACAAATTAACAACAATACAATGATCAAGTGTGCTTTATTGATGGATAGTTTTTAAAAATGATTAAAAACGTCTTTATTTTTTTTTTTTTTAAAGAACACTGTATGTTTTGAAATATAGTTGTTCAATAAATAATTGGTTTTGAAAATGTCATTGATTCAATTTAAAAACTGTGACATCTGCAAGAAATTGCTCAAATCTAGCACTCTGACGATGAAGAAACAGCTGCAAATACTTTCGAATCGTCCTCTTACGCTAGAAATAGTATCCGGAAATGAGTGACAGATCGTTAATGTAGAGTAAAAAGAGTATAGGGCCCATATCATTTCTCTGAGGAACTCCTGAAGTCACAGTAATCGGTCGGGATTGTGCAGACGATAACTTCACTATCTGCATTCTATCCGTTCCATATCATTGAACACAGATTAATTAGGTGATAAAGAGTTATTAAACCTCGCTGAAATGGAAGTTGCTAACTTGGATTTTATGTGTTAAAATGCGACTTAAAGTAAAAATAAAACTGAACCAGAAGGTCACAGCAAGGTTTTAGTTCCAGAACCAATCTCTAGCGAACAATCGTAGAACTCTATTTCCGAAGTACTCGAAGCCTCTAATCCTTCTGATGAATCATATCAATCGAGTGAAAATGAAACCACTTCAAGCGAAGAAACTGCAGTCTTAGAGAAACTAGAAAAAAAAACACGCGATAGCAGATAGCATGAAGATCAAAAACAATGGAAGAAAAATTAAAATAATTAAGGCAAGAAGGAAAAGAATATTTTGGTAAAAAAAAGCCAAGAAGAAAAATTGAATTATAACATTTAAAAAAATAGGAACAATAGGAACAAGGTGCAAATGCAATGATCAATTGGTTCGTGGAACGAAAAATGAACGAAAAATATTTATCAAATTTCTTTAATATTCTGGCAAAACTAGAAACACGTTATTGTCAGAAATCAACTAAGAAATTGTACATTGACAGAAATTGGCAAACATAAATGGAGTTGGAGTTATCGATTTAGCAAAAATTATTGGTGCAAAAAGAAAATGAATCAACACCAGCATCAGTTGCAACTTTTAACAATAGTTTTCACGATTTCAATTTAGCACTCTTTTCACCCAAAAAGGATGAATGCGACACGTGTGTAGGATACAAAACTGGTAATGTTAATGAAGCTACATATCAAGTACATCAGGAGAAAAAGGAGGAGGCGCGAAAACAAAAAAACAATATCCATTCAATCCTTGAATGGATATTGTTTTCTCTGACATGAGGGCAATGCTGGACTAACAGCCACACATTTGCTACTATTATTTATTATTATTATTACTTAACGTGGAATGTCTCACTACGGGAGAGAGTGTCTCATCTCTCTTTGCAAAAAAAACCTTTTGCCACTAATCTTGCACGATATTTTGCTGCACCTTCATAATTAATCTTCTTCTTGAACACTCACTTGCACTTAACCATTGCTGCTGTAGAATCTTCCGGCCAGTCTGTTATCTTCCAAGCTTCATTTTCTTCAAAGCTCTCTAATTCCTTTGATATTGCTGCTTTCCACATTTCAACATCAGGTCTTCTTCGAACGTAAGTGGATCTCCCATGTTTGAATTTTCGCCACACATATAAGTAACATAATCCTTAAATTCCTTTGGTTTCGGTTCCCTTTGTGATCTTCTATTTTCTGTTGTCTATGTTATTTGCGTTTCGCAAGTGTAATCTACATCTGATGTATCAATTTGTCAATCAAAGCTGTCATATTCTGACCCGGATTCCAATGGATCCTCTCGGTCTTCTCCTCTGCAATCATCTTCTGAATCTCCATGTTAGATTCCTGTTTTTCGTAAATTACCATGTCTCTATGCTAGAGCTAACATCGTTTTGTTCAGGGTCATACACCCTATAACCCTTGATGTTCTCAGAATAGTCTACGAGTATATTCTTGTAGACTGATGCAGATAGCGATCACAATTTAGTCCTATTCAGGCTCACACAGGAGTTGCCAGTACTAAACAAAGGAAAAAACGATAGACAAAACTACGACATAGAGAAATTACAAGAGCGCAGAGTAGCAATGAAATTTGAAGAAGAAATAAGATTGAAGCTAGCAGACGATAAGAAAACAAATCAAACAATAGAAGAGGAATGGACTACAATTCAGAAGGGGATAAAAGATTCCATGAATGGCTGTTTAGGACAGCGAAAGCATTCAAAGGAAAAAGAGTGGTTTGATGAAGAATGTAGGAGTGCTCTGAATGATAGAAATAAGGCAAAAATAGAAGACGACCGAAATGGAACAGAAAGCACAAAGAAAAATTATGATCAGAAGAAAAAAATAGCAAAGAGGATCTGCAGATCAAAAAAGAGAGAATATCTAGAAAACCAATTAAAGGACATAGAAGACCATTACACTAATAAACGAGTAAAAAATTTCTATCAAGAAGTAAAACACACCAAACAAAGTACTAACGCAGGGATAAGTTATTGTAGAAATGAAGAAGGACTATTGGTAGGAGATACAAATGAAAAATTAGATGTATGGGCAAGATACTTTAAACAGCTGTTAAATGAAGGAGAAGAAGAGGGGCCCCTGTATGGAACTTCGGAACCAGCAGACGGCGATGATGAAGAACTGGCAGAACCTACAGAACAAGAAGTGTGCCAAATTATTCGAGAACTAAAAAACAAGAAAAGCGCAGGGGAAAGTTGAATCCCAGCAGAAGCGTTAAAACTAGGAGGCGAGAATTTACACAGGAAACTGGTGAAGTTAATACAAAGAGTGTGGAGAGAAGAAAGAATGCCGGAGCAATGGACAAATGCCCTTATTTGCCCAATCTTTAAGAAAGGTGATAAAACGAGATGCGGAAATTATAGAGGAATTGCATTGCTAGATACAACATATAAAATAACAGCTAAGATAATACGAAACAGACTGCAGAAATATGAGGACGAAGCAGTAGGCGAATACCAAGCTGGCTTTAGACGTGGAAGATCGACAGTAGACCAGATTTTCACATTAAAACAGATCCTAAATAATAGTTACGAACATAATCTAGGGTTACACATGCTCTTCATTGATTTCAAGCAGGCTTATGATTCAATTACACGAAGTAAACTGTACGAAGCGCTTAAGAGATTGGAAATACCTAGAAAAATAAGAAAACTAGTCGAAATGACACTGACAGATACAAGAAATAAGATCTTGGTAGAAGGTAACTACTCGGAACAATTCAGTGTCGGAAGAGGATTAAGACAAGGAGATCCGCTCTCGACGAACCTATTCAATCTGGTGTTGGAAGTAATCATACGAGAAAGTGGGATACAAAGAGCAGGATTGATTTACCAACATAAAGTACAATGTATTGCGTACGCAGATGACGTGGTTTTGCTAACAAGATCCAAAAAAGAACTTGAAAAGATGTTAAGAAAATTTGAAGAGGAGGCAAACAAATTCGGCCTACAAATAAACAGAGAAAAGACAAAGTATATGGAAATGAGAACAGAAGTGTCGGATGAGAATAAATTTGTAAAGTTTAAAGCTGGAGAAAGAGAGTATGAGTTTGAAAGAGTAAGCCAATTTGAATATCTAGGAGTGACAATAAGAAGTAATAACCAAGAAGAAAACGAAATTGATAAGAGAATTTTGAAAGGAAATGGAGTAGTGGGGTCACTATCAAGAATGCTGAGAGCAAAAACACTATCAAGAGCAGTAAAGATTAGAACATATGAAACAATTATAAGGCCGGTTGTCTTGTATGCAAGTGAAACCTGGACAATGACAAAGAAAGATGAACAAAAGTTAGAAATCTGGGAAAGGAAAGTTCTGAGGAAAATACTAGGTGGAGTGAGAACGACGGAGGGCGAGTGGAAAAGGCGTACCAATAGAGAGGTGATGGACTTATACAAAGGAATAAACATAATCCAAAAAATTCGAGGACAGAGAATGAGGTGGTTGGGACACATTATCCGAATGCCGGAGCAAAGAGTTGCCCGTAAAGTGTTATACGAAGGAGAAGGTGCAAAGAAAAGAAGAGGAAGACCAAAGAAAAGATGGGTCCAGGAGGTAGTCACGGATATCAAAGAGATGGGCATAAATAATTGGGAACAGCTAGCCAAGGACAGAAAAAAGTGGAAGCAGATAATAAAGAAGACAGAAGCCAAGGGCCGACAAGGCCTGTAGCGCTGATATATATATATATATTCTTTGTTGATTTTTTGTCGAATTTCAATCTCTTGTCTTTTGGTACATGCACCATGAGTCCTGACAAACCTGGTTTTCGACCATGCCACATTTCAAAATGCGTCTTGTCATTCAAACCACCAGTAATACACCTGTTGCGTAAACAATTTGCCGTGTTCATGGCTTCTGCTCAAAATTTCTTTTCGAGTTTTGCATCGAATAAAAGGCAGTTTGCCTTTTCAACCAGGGTACGATTCTGCCTCTCTGCAATCCCATTCTGTTGTGGCATGTACCGGTTTGTTTTTTGATGAATTATTCCTTCTTTCCTGAAAAAAAAAAACTTCAAAATCTTTATTGCAGAATCCTCCACCTTGATTAGAACGTAAAATTTTAATTTTCTTCTCTTTTCGTTTTTCTACCATTGCTTTAAATTCTTTAAAATATTCAAATACCTCATTTTTTGTTTTAATGAAATAAACAAATGATATCCTACTGAAATCATCGACGAAAACTTGCTTGTTTTCCTTCACAGCACACAGTACAACTGAACTTATCAATTTTGTCTTTAAAGTCAATTCCATTGATATGTCCTAATCTTCTGTGCCATGTTTCACTGACGACACTTAACACGCACTTTTCTTCTTTTAAATTTAGTTTATACATTCCATCGATTAATTCTGCTGTTGCTATTTCATCATTGTCCTTGTTCTAAATAGAGCAGCCATTTTCCATGAAAACAACTCTGTTTCCTTTTGAAATTAATGCACTAACCGATAACAAATTAGTTGTCAATTTTGGAACACACAAGATGATTATATTTATGTTTCCTGAACATGTCACCGAGAGTTTCTCATTTGTTCTACAGTGGGTTCTGATTTGTTAATAAATAAAAGAGAAGAAAGGCGTTGTTGCGCCTTTCTTCTCTTTTGTGCCACTGGTATTTGTTTCTGGACATTTTGACACATAGCGACCGTTCCTTTTACATTTATAACATGTAAATCAATTAAATCTTTCGATTTGTTTGTATCATTTGACGTTTTTGCCCTGTCAAAAGTTTTGCGGTTATAATGACCTCTCCTGCCATCTTGTGGTGTTTTTCCTGAAGCTTCTGTCCTTCGCTATCAGGGCACCATCCCTTCGACTGTTGTCTCTATCTAGCGACATATCAAGTAACTTCGTTTTGATGGAGTTTTTTTCCATCTCCTGAATAATTTTCGATTTTGGAGTTAAGCCAACGATAACTTAAGCCGACGATATTACGTTGCGTCATTATTAGAAAGATTTTTTGATGATTTTTTGGAGGTTTGGTTGGTTGAAATGAGCCCTATCAGACAAAGATATAATTTAAAAAATACCAGCATTACAAGCACCAATACAGCTTGGAAGTCGCTATAGCTGCACCAGCGCAGAGCTGCCAAATCCTGTCACCTGTACAGTCTGATCATCATAGTAACTACATCGCGTTAGCCGTGAGAGAAATGCAATATCTGTTAATTATTGCATCCTGCTCTTCAAATGGATTTTTTTATTCTCCAAACTCAGGAGTTCCGCAGGGAAGCAGCTTAAGACCTGTCCTATTTTCGCTATTTATAAATGATGTCTGTAAATTATTGGACTGTTCATGCCCTCCCAATAAAAATCCCTAACGAATAAATACGAGATACACGTTTTAAACTCACGACCGATAAAAATGAATAATTTTTAAAACGAGATAATCCGTATGGGATGTGTAGGATGATCCCTTAATATATGATAATGAAATATTGTCGGATTATAATATTTACGATCGTATTTTTACCGTCGAGTATTTATATTTAACCCGTTTTGCGTCACCTATTTTAATCTTGCAATAGCACACATCATAGTTCCTCGTATAGGTATAATTTTATGTTATTTTAACGCAGGTGAAAGTACCGCAGAATTGCCTACCGCACATCGATAATTACGTCAGCGGAAGCGTCAACGGCGAGGAGGCGAATCCGCACACGCAAGGCGCCTGCTTCCACGAGAGACGTTTCTACAAGGAGGAGGCGCAATGGACGTCGTTATCGGATCCCTGCACGATGTGCTTCTGCCAGAACGGCGTCGTCAAATGCGACACGATGATCTGCCCGGAAACGAATTGCCCGCCGCCGGCTAGGAGGACGAAGAACGCAGGCGATTGCTGTTACACGTGTACGAATTCGACGCTGGAGGATAACGAGACGGCCATACCGAAGATGTGCACCCTGCTCGGGAAGACCTACCTACCGGGGACGACGTTCCATCCCTTCCTGATACCGAACGGTTTCGATACGTGCACGTTGTGCGTATGCGATCCCGTCCTGCTGCAGGTGAAGTGCACCAGGAACGGGGATGAGAAATTGTGCTGTAAGAATTGCCCGTCCGTCACGAGCTATACGGATTCGGAGAATCAGACGATGTACAGCGATCATCACACGGTGGTCGAGGTTAGGGAGGAGAAGAACGCGAACGAGAAGAGTGCCGAGCAGATATTGGCGGAGGGTGGTTGTAGGAACCCTTACAATCCGCAGATGCCCTATCGCGACGGGCAGAAGTACCATCCTGTTATCGAGTCGTTGGGGGAATATAAGTGTGTTACTTGCAAATGTCAGGTGAGTTTATTTTTTTTATTTTTATTGTATTGTGTGTGAACGGTGATTTTGATGTTTTTTTTTAAATATATATACAGGGTGCCCGGATTTCGTAGGGACAAAACATGGGTAACTTTTTTATTTGAAGACACACAGAGCTCGCTAAGAATACATTTTCACTTTTTTACTTGTCATGCTTCATTTTTTTAATATTGAAGAAAAACTTAAATCTTCTAATTTCTGTTATTTGCCGTAATTTTTTTTGTAAATGAAGGAGTTCTGTTACAATAAACTGTTTCCGAGGAAATTAGGTTTTAGTGAGAATAGTTGGCATTTTTTATTGAATGATTATTTTCAAGTGCAGTTTGCTTGACTAGTAAGAAGGGATTATGAATTAACGATATACAGGATATCTGTGATTATGTCACTTTTTCATTAATTGTTTATTCGATTAAGTTAAAGTTAACTCTTCTACCCGAATCCATCTAATGTCATCCCTAAACGGGACTTTTTCGTTTAATAAGTTTTTTTTCTGTTATGACTAGTCCCATTTTACTTGACAAGCTGTTAACATCACGAAAATACTGTGTCAGATCGTTAACGACCGATTTTTTAGTAATAGCTGTTTGAATAATTTGCCTGTATTGCTGAGGAGTATAAATATAATAGTAATGTGCTTTCTCAGAACTTTTTCAATTCTCCCAAAATCGCGATCAGGATGCCAGGATAACAGGGATGCCTAAATTGTAAAACCATAGTTGCTGAAGGTAAAATGCTTTAGATGTCGTGAGTTTGAGCAAGAGCATAGTTTGTTACAAATCTCTAATTAGAATTACGAAACTGTCAAACCCCTATTTGGAATTACAATTTTTTTTTTTTTTCGAAAAAAGAACTAGACTAGAAACAGTAATGTTTAAAACTATTCTATTAAATCGCTACCCTCTTCAGCACACAATTCGAGCCTAAGCCGCAGTTCCTTGTAACTGTTGCGAATTTCTTCAGGCGTCAAGGATGCAACAGCATCTCTAATGCGATTTTTTAATACTTCCACATTGTTAGGCAAGTTGGCCATGTAGACTAGTTGCTTTAACCGTCCCCATAAATAAAAATCTAAAATATTGTTAAGTCAGGGCTTCTTGGAGGCCGCACAAAACAGGACCGTTCCAGCCGATCCAATTATTTTCGAATTTTTGATTGAGCCAGGCAGCTACGATGCGCGAACGGTGAAAAAATTGCTCAACATTTCCAAATAATTGTGCTGATTTACATTATAGCATCAAAAAAATATGGCCCTATTATTCCATGGTAAGAAACAGCACACAACACGTTTACCTTAACAAAGTATTGACGTTTGGTGCAATTCTAAAGTGAGAATTATAGTCACCGGTAGGCACCGCAGCCATCAGGCTTATTGTGCCACATCTGTTTGTTCAAGTCATCCACTCTAGCACGGTAGTCCCCTCCATTAACCTGTACAAGTCCCTAACCGAGTGGGTAAGGTATATCTCTGGGTCTCCTTTCGTTATCCAAAATAGATTCTGCCTTCTCCGATCTAGTGCCTCGCAGTCGCGTAATATATGATCGGCTGTCTCTGGTTTTATCCCACAAAGTCTACACTTTGTGTCCTTGTCAAACACTCCGATTCTTTCACCGCAGCATGTCCGGTCAGAGCTGTTTCCTACTAAGATGTTGTAGTTCCCTAGCTCTTTTCCTGCATGGCTTCCCTATAAAGGTTTTGCCATGTACTATACCGGGTGAGGCTCTCCAGTATTCCTGCTGTTTCGTACGAACGCAGTTTCCTATATGTCTCCCGGTCGTTTGCCTTGTGACCCCTGAAGAAAGATTCTGGATGGTACATTTCCATCTCTGACCCTCTCTTCGCGAGTTCGTCAGCCCTTGCGTTGCCCTCTATCCCCTGATGGCCCGGTATCCAAGTCAACCAAACCTTGTTCCGGTTAGACAGTTTCACCAGTTTCACCTTCCGGCTTAATAACGCCTTCAATGCCGCTTGGCTATCAGACATGATGTGAATTCGTCTGTTGGTCACCGCTTTCACATTCATTGTGTGTGCGCATTGGAGAATAGCATATACTTCCGCCTGAAACACAGAAGCATACTCCCCCAGTGCGTAACTGTGGCCCTCATTCTGAGAGCATATCCCTGCACCGGTGGGCTCTATTCAGGTGAACACCTTGCTCGCTTGTCTCTAGAGGGAACTGACCTTCCAGTTTCTAACTTACTTTTAATAATATCTAACTTTTTAAAGCTAATTTGGTACAAGGCACACAATACCTTCTTGCAAATAAAGACTTGCTCATTCTTCAACACCATCGATTGTCTGCTTACTGGCATTTGTGCGTTTACGTTTAACGTTTAGGTGTAATACTTCTAAATAATAGGGCATTTTACGCTGCAGTTGTTTTTTTCCCCATAAATTTGAGTTCCTAGTCAGTTTTCTTGTAGTTTTTTGTTTAATTCGAAATGTTTTGATTCTCACAGTACCCTTAGCAGTCAATTTTCGAAGAGCGAATATGCTCTACGATATTTTGATTCTTCGTTTTCCGCTTTAGATTGATTTGGCACGTATTCACTATCACTTGATTCGTAAACATACTCATGATCATCATCTAGATTACACTGATCATCTTTGTGGAAGGAATTCGTAACATTATCCATAATCCCGACTAAAAATTATAATAACAGGCGCCGGGGTTCAATTCTCTGGAGGGACGGTGACATTTTTTCATAGAGTTTAACCCCGGATCGACTTGCCATTCGCTGTTAGGAGCAAAGTGATTAACAGCGCGGCATCATTAAAGGCGATAAGATGCTGTCACAAAGCCATTTCAACACAACATACACACACAAAAACTACACCGCGAGAGTTGCAGTGATAGCCAGACAAGCGATACAGTTTACGGAGTCACTGCAACTAAGCACCCACCACATTAAAAAAAAAGAAACTCAATCCGAGGACATACTGTATAGCAAACATTCACGTCTTTCAAGGCTCGTTCACGATCTCTAGACGCTGACTGAAAGCCTAGGTCCACATTATCTTTGTGTTCTATATTAGAATGTCCAGAGTTGCCTGTGCTGCAGGTATCACTTCTTGGATGCGTAAAAGAAAGATTAAATTTGGAAGAGAAAACATTTTAACACATTGCGAATTTGAAATAAAATAGATTTTTGGCAAATTCTGTGCATGTTAAGATTTGAAGCCAAGTATCTCTTCGGTTGGAAATCTATTAACATGATTGATAATAACTTGCTCCACTGTATCGTTCATCTTGTGGGCTCTATTCAGGTGAACACCTTGCTCGCTTATCTCTAGAGGGAACTGACCTTCCAGTTTCTAACTTACTTTTAATAATATCTAACTTTTTAAAGCTAATTTGGTCCAAGACACACAATGCCTTTTTGCAAATAAAGACTTGCTCATTCTTCAACGCCATCAATTGTCTGTATGAAAATGATTTATGCTTACTGGCATTTGGGCGTTTACGTTTAACAAACATAGGTGTAATACTTCTAAATAATATGACATTTTTCTCGTTTATATCGAGGTTGCCAAATCATTAAATACAAATTTTCGTGTCTCTTCTTCAATAAATGTACCACTGCATTGTAGTCTACACTTTTCAGTGCATAAGCAGCCCAAGTTGACGTTCTTAGCAGGCACAATTTTCCTTCTTGTCTCGCTAGCGCTGCAGCTTCTTTCCCCCCCATAAATTTGGGTTCCTAGTCCGGTTTCTTGTAGTTTTTTGTTTAATTCGAAATGCTTTGATTCTCACAGTACCCTTAGCAGTCAAATTTCGAAGAGCGAATATGCTCTACGATATTTTGATTCTTCGTTTTCCGATTCAGATTGATTTGGCACGTATTCACTACCACTTGATTCGTAAACATATTCACGGTCATCATCTAGATTACACTGATCATCTTTGTGGAAGGAATTCGTAACATTATCCATAATCCCGACTAAAAATTATAATAACAGGCGCCGGGGTTCAATTCTCTGGAGGGACGGTGACATTTTTTCAGAGAGTTTAACCCCGGATCGACTTGCCATTCGCTGTTGGGAGCAAAGTGATTAACAGCGCGGCATCATAAAAGGCGATATAATGCTGTCACAAAGCTAATTGAACACAACATACACACACAAAAACTACACCGCGAGAGTTGCAGTGATAGCCAGACAAGCGATACAGTTTACGGAGTCACTGCAACTAAGCACCCACCACATTAAAAAAAAATAATAATAATATGAACGATTGTGTGTGTAAATGCAGCATCCTGTATATTATTGTTGTTAGCTTATTGCAATAGGTCACCACTAATATTCACAGGACCAACTGAAAATAAAAATTGGAAGTATTTAAGGGTCATATTTATAGTCCATGCTTGAGGTTGTGTCGATGCTTGAGCACGCGATTTTGACAGATTTGTAATGACACTGACGTCAAAATCGCGTGCTCAAGCATCGACACAACCTCAAACACGGACTATAAATATGACCCTAAAAGTACTTTACCAAGTAAAAACAAGTATTATATTTAATTTCCAACGATCAAACGACGAAGCTCGAAATAACATAAACACCGACACAAATATGATCAAATTTAAAGGTTATATTTAGGCGTCATTAATAAAAATTCACACAAAAGGCAAATAAAAGAAATGAGAAGATTTTAGTTTTTCTTCAATATTAAACAAATGAAGCACGACAAGTAAAATTTGAAAATGGATTCTTAGTGAGCTTTTGATTGTCTTCAAATCAATCAATGTTGTCTCTACGAAATCCGGACACCCTGTATATAAGAATAGTTTAAATAAATTGACATGAAAACTAACGATTGTTATTATTGTTAATACAGCAAGGCCAACAGAGTTGCGAACGTCTGAAATGCACCCGAGCGATGTGCAAGATGCTGCGATCCAGGAACAAGAACAACATAGGCAACAATCAGAATCTACAGAGTATGACAAGTAATAGTAATAACACGGTGGAGACGTGCTGTTCGCTGAAACAGTGCCGGTTCAGGAGGCATCAGAGGCGACGCAACAACACCAACGGCCAATAACGTTCGTTTAAACGTCAGGGAGATAAGGAGAGAGGAGAAACCGAAAGTAGTTCGGTGGATAAAACGGAATACCAGTGGCGGGGGGTAAGACTGATCAAAAGACTAAATTAAAAAAAAAAGAACAAAAATATAATTATACGGGGTGTCGAGAATGGATCGATTTTGACACCCTGTATGTTTTATATGTATATAAATATATATCGGGAAAAAATTATAAAAAAAAAAAAATAAAAATAAATAAGAGTCATCGATGTCGTTACCTTTTTTGAACCAAAGAAGACTGAGACAGTAAGATGAACGATAGCGTGAATCCGGGGGAAACTGTCGTATTTATTTCTTTTAATTTTAATTTATGTAATTAATATAATAAGTTGATGTTAAACGGGGACGCAGTCGATACGATCGATTAATTTATTTCTTAATTTTTTTTTTTTTTTTTTTTTTGGTTTTGTTTGTTTGAAATTCGCCGCATGTTACCGTTTCGACTGCATCATCTATTTTATTATTGTTGTAATATTTACGATATTTCAAATTGATTTAGTGTTTTATCTTGAAATCGTATTCCATAGTAACTGAAATTATTTTCTTTTTTGTTTTTGTATTTTTCGGAGTAATTCGTATAATATATTGATATATATATAAATAAATATATAGATTTCCTAGTGAAATAACGTGCATGTGTTGCTACTTATGTGTGTTTGTGTAGAGAGAACTCAATACTCATTAGAGATAAAGGCTGATTAACTTTTGAAAAGATATAATACAAACATGTAGATAATGGACGGAGATATAAACGTTTAATAAAATCAAACACCCTACACACATTAATTAATATGTATAATATTTATACTTGTAAAAAAAATAATATTTTTTTATTACCATTTTTACATCTACTTATTGTGTACATTTTTGTACAAGATTTTTAAACGGGATTTCTTCGTCGATTATCACCCCTTCCTTATTAATCCTCGTAAATATTATTGTAAAAAAAAAAGAGAGAAAATAAAAGAAAATAATGTGACATATCACGTCGGTGCCATCAATTTGAAAAAAAGTAGCTAGATTTTTTTTTTTTTTTTTTTTTAGATAGATGAATATTTTTTTTTAAATAGGAATCGTGTATAAATAGAAGTACTTATTACAACTTTGTAAGCATTTATGATAATTTTATTTTTATTATATTTCTTGATAATAAAGCGGAGAGAATGATGCGTATCTTTTTTGTTTTTGTTTTTATTTTATTAGAATCTCTGTGCAAGAAGCAATATTACAGTATTTTTGTAAAATGTAAAAATAATAAGTAAATAGTGCGTGTATCTGTGTGTGTGTGAGTGTTATTTATAACGATTTAATTTTTGTAAATTGTATCGATAAAATTTGTACATAGTCACAATCGGATTTTAAATATAAATCGGTATAAGAAATTAGAATGAAAAAAAAAATTAAAATTAATTAATTAATTAATGATGCATTTGATTTTTATTTAATTTTTTTCTGGATATTAGATGATATTATAATGACGCGAATAAATAAAGCAATACAAGGAACGTACAGGCCTCGTTTCGGGCATATCAATCATATACCTACTACTACTATTATACTACTATGTTAATTAATATATATATAATTAATTAAATAATGTAATGTAGAGAAGTCGATATTATTATTATTATTCTTATTATTATTATTATGATTATTATTATTAAAATTATGATACGATTACGAACTGAACTGATTATAATATTTTGAAGTCATGCAGTGTGTGTGAAAACGTGTACATATATTTGTATATGCATTATTATTTACTAGAATTATTATTTTATTGTATGTAACAGCTATTTTTGACTTAAGTGTACCTGCTAACTAGATACAATACACGCTTGAACTAAATCTGTTTTCGTTGTTTTATTTATCTACCCGTACTCTAAAATTAACTTCAATTATCAAGGAATATTGCGATGAGAGACAACATCTTCTACAAAATATCACCAATAATAATATGAACGTTTTGTTTTGGCTTTCTGCAGCTATTAATTAATCCAAACGAGATCGGTTGGTAGACCCTCACGAGGGTATGTGGCGTCAGCGGAACTATGCCATTAGAGCACCCACCCCCCGACAGAATCCGAGTGTCAACACAAAAAGAGAGAATCTGACGAATACAAGAGGTGTAGAGGTACAACTCGCACTAAAATATACTTCGTTGCATCGAAGCAAAATTTGAGTTTGAACTAGAGCGTTCATATCAGGTAGATCCTATTGTTAAATTGGAACGCACAAATCTAGGAGAATCTATCGATTTGTCAGGAGGACTATGTTATTGAAAATGAACCTTAAAGTTAGCTAACTTCATTGCAATGAAGCTAAAATCGATAGATTCTACTAAGGATGCCGACAATTTGTCGCAAGCTCGAATCTTTTGTAGAGATTCATCTATTGAAGCATCTCCATCGCGGATAAATCACCAAACCGGACCAAAATAATCCAAACCACCTCCATACATATAGATTATAGCAAACATTCTGGGGCCATTAATTAGCCCAAACGGGATATAAATTAGATTGAGATTGACCCTCACGAGGGTATGTGGCGTCAGCGGAACTATGCCATTAGAGCACCCACCCGGACAGAATCCGAATGTCAAACAAAAAGAGAGATAATTTGACGAACACAAGAGCTGTAGAGGGGCAACTCGCACTAAAGTACACCTCGTTGCATCAAAGCAAAATTTGAATTCAAACTAGCGTTCATATTAGGTAGTTTCTTCATTTAATGCAATACCCAAACTTTCTGTCAAAAACGACCTACCATACCATCAACAATAAGATAAAAATCTCTTTGAGTAACTTAATACTTATCTCAAGACGTAGACCAACATTCAACGCAAACCTTCGATATCAACCGACCTATCAAACCATCAGCAGTAAGACAAAGATCTCTTTAAGTAGCTTAACACTTATTTTCAGACATAGACCAACATTCAACGCAATATTCAAACCTTCGATATCAACCGACCTACCAAACCATCAACAATAAGAACAGTTCTAATATCAACGCTTTTTTTTTGGCATTCTGGGGCCATTAATTAGCCCAAACGGGATATAAATTAGATTGAGACTCTCTCGGACGTCAAACCTCTCTAATCGGTTGATAAACCCTCACGAGGGTATGTGGTGTCAGCGGAACTATGCCATTAGAGCACCCACCCGGAGAGAATCCGAATGTCAAAACAAAGAGAGAGAATTTGACGAACACAAGAGCTGTAGAGGGACAGCTCGCACTAAAGTACACCTCGTTGCATCAAAGCAAGATTTGAGTTCGAACTAGCGTTCATATTAGGTAGTTCCTACTGTTACATTGCAGCCATCATCTCGAGTAGTAATGCGATTCGAAAATTTGCCATCTTCTGCCTTATATCGACCGAGAAAGGACAACACAATCCATCTTTCGATAACTGCCGTTCGTAATTTCACGGGAAACGATTTCCAAAATTTCAGAAAAACGACACTATGTAGATTATAGCAAACATACCATTTCGACCAGTAGCCAACACGATAAAATCTTCTATAGGAACCGACCTGCCAAACCATCAACAGTAAGACGAACAGCTCCTTAAAAGTAACTTAACACTTATCTCAAGCCGTGAACCTACATTCAACACAATACCCAAACCTTCGATATCAACCGACCTATCAAATCATCAACAATCAAAACAGTTCTAATATGAACGCTTTTTTTTGGCATTCTGGGGCCATTAATTATCCCAAACGGGATATAAATTAGATTGAGATTGTCCCTTTTCAGACTCTCACGGACGTCAAACCTCTCTATTCGATTGATAGACCCTCACGAGGGTATGTGGCGTCAGCGGAACTATGCCATTAGAGCACCCACCCGGAGAGAATCCGAGTGTCAAAACAAAGAGAGAGAATTTGACGAATCTCTTCCGTTGTCGACGGTCAACTGATCCGCTATTCAACGTTAGGTCGTTAAAATGTCATTATAATGTTACTGTGACGTCATCCGGTGACTTCCGGTAAACCGGAAGTGATACAAGAGCGTAAATAATGTAAATAATTCAAGGTCACTGTACATGCCCCGTAAAAAATGCCAACAATCACTTTCTACCTATTTTTCCATTATTTATAAATTTTAAAGTCTGCCATGAAATAACAAAAACTGCGATAAACGTCAATATATTGTTGGTGTGAATTTATTAAATCTTCTTTATTGTCCTGTTTGAACGTCTTGCCATACTGTACACTTACTTATCTAGACACTGTTTTGTACAGCACTGTAACGACTGAACAACAAAGCGTTTCGTTGTTACAGTGTTTGTCTTTCGGGTTTCAGAAAATTGAAACGAATTTATGAAATTATTATTAAATGTTTAAATAAAATCGGACAGAGTTGTCTATCCAAATCGGTTTTTTACATAGCTTTGTCTTGTAAACAATTTCCAAAGCAAATTTATTGTTACAAAGGCGAATCAAATAACCAAAATGATCCTCCGTCTTCGGAAATTGGTTTTAAATTAAAAATAGCGGATATTTTGAATTACCAACATGACGTCGTTGAAATATGAAATATTCCAACATATTTAATCAACATGTTTCAGTTCAATATGGCCTCATCAGTACACGACAAGATTTAGAGATTCACTTAACACAAAGTTCAGAGAATAACTCTAGTGACATCTATCACTCTAGTGCCATCTATCAATCGCACTATCTACACGAGACCTTAACTTCACTTGGGAAGCGATAATTGGCAAAACCTTGAATATAACAACAAACAAAGCTAATACATTGAGATAGCACTACAGAAAATGAAAACAAACGAAAAATTATACAAATTTTTAGTGCAAGTATATAAGAATACTAAAAAAAAAACTAACTAAAAGGCGTATTCTGGTATACTGTATTTGTTCTGGTATGATGATGATTTATATTAAATGTCGATATAATTAAATACATATCAAAATCGAGCAATTTGTTGATACGCCCTTTTAGGATGATGCCCTCTTTACCTGTTATTAAACGTCAATAAATTGATACAGATAAAAAAATCGGTAACACCAACACCACAATATTTAATTAATTAATTCGGGGCACATATTTCGAGGGCTTATTGCCTTTCATCGTCAATCAAATACCGAATAAATAAATAAAATTAAAAATGATCAATACAAACTCCCTCCCGATAGTACTCACAAGCATTGCATGTGAGTTTTTAAGTTGTACGTAAAGAGATAAATTACTGTTAATGTATTCTTACCAAAAAATATTGTACATAATATTATTAAGAACTATTTTCTTTTATTCGGCTTTTCATTTCGGTTTCGTAAATTCTACAGAATAGGAATTTTTTAAATTTTATACTTACTAGCGTCATCTATCCTTGACAGCACAAGTTAAGTTCGTACTGTTGTTATTCATGCCTAATAGATGTCAGTATAAGCCGCGTCAATTCTGCGAAGTCATAGTGCGAAGTTAACGGAAACTTTATCTCCTTCATTACGATACAAAAATGTTAAATATTTTGCGGCAATTATTAGCTGTGTAAGCGTTTATAACAAAAATAATTTATGATGAATTTTGTTATTAATATGAATGCATTATTGAATGATGAATTTTAAATTTTTTAATTATTGTCTTTTTGATTGACAAATTACTGTAGCATGCTCTTGTCAAATTAAGGTTATTTATGTTACAAAGGGCTTCTATTCGTTCTAAGGATGGACATTTTATCCTTCAACCTTCTAAACTCTATGAACACGGATTTCCATCAAACCGCCCGCTGGATTTGATTTCTGATTAAATTGAAGTATATTTTTTTTGTTGTGCACAATATTACAGCTATAATAGTAACATAATTGTTTTTTTTTAACTATAACAAACAGAAAATAACACAGATTTGTTCGTGAATAGAATGTCAACAACAAGAAACAAGGTAGCAAATAGTAGAAAACTAAAACACCCTAGTCTGACATCTACTGTAAAATTTTAGCACTAAAAAGCGTTTTAAATTGATGTGGTACTGTATTAAAGTTTGTTTTACATTACAAATTGTTGAAAACACAATCTTAAGGAATATTTCCATCAATATAATATGAACAAATGTCAGTTAATACTACAGCTTTCACATTGTGCATGGAAATTACTTAGAACTTTTTATAGTATACGAAAGTACGAGGGAGCGTTTTTATATTCGCGGAATAAGCGGGTTGTAGGGGGGTGATTGTGGGCGTGACCTGTGCAGCGACTCATAATTAGTACAAATACGAAGTTTCATTGTTATTAGACAGTTCCATGTTAACAAAGCCATTGAAAAATTCAATGCGGCGAGGAATTATCTTTATCCTCTACTATGCCCTAAAAGTTCCCTATCGCTGAGGATTAAAGTCCTTATCTATTACACGTTCCTTCGACCCATAATTACCTATGCTGCTCTGGCATGGTCGAGTCTGGCGAGGACACATTATATAAAACTAGAGACCCTACAAAATAGGATCCTCAGACTGATCACCGACGCCCCTTGGTATGTGAGGAATCAACAACTAAGGGCAGATTTAGATGTCCCCTCACTTAAGCAATTCACCATCACCATTGCGAGAAACACTCAAGAAAGGATACAGCGCTCGGAGAAATCCTCTGATCAGCGAATTAGCAAATCTCGACCCAGACCGACCTCCCCCATTGGTTCAAATTCGAAGAGCCTTGGCGATGGACGACCATCAAGACCTATGAAGAGTAAATCCATCGTACACACTCCATCCCAATAGGATAAAGAGATCGTAGGAACTCACTTTTACGGCCCTTTCGGGCTTACAGGATGAAAAAGGGCTTAAGAACCTTTGGTTCAGCCCTAGGGGAGAAAAGAAAGACCACAGTAGACAGTTAGTCTTTGAGCTATCGTCAACCAAGTAACATAATCAGGAGTGAAAAGTGAAATATGGAAAAAATCGAATATCGTGCCGTTATAAAGTTCCTTACCAGGCAAGGAAAATCAGTCGCGACCATAATGAATGAGATGTCATTGGTTTACGGCGACTCTTGTCCAGGAAAAACCAGCATGGTGTACAAGTGGCATAGTTTATTGAAACAAGGAAGACGACCCGAGGCCGGGCACGAGCATTGAGGTGACCACGTCAGCACTTATCCAAAAAGTTGAAAAAATTGTACTCGAAGATGCTCGACTAAAGAAGAAACAACTCGCAGAAATGGTTGGAGTATCCGATACAACAATTTTTAAAATCCTACACGATCATCTCGGCATGTCTAAGGTCAGCGCAAGATGGGTGCCGAGAATGCTCACGACGGCCGCCGCAAAAACAACAGCGCGTAGAGTGTTCGCGTGCATTTTTGGACCTCTGTAATGAAGACAAGGATGGTGTATTGAGTCGAATTGTTACTGAGTTCATCATTATGAACCTGAGTCCAAACAAGACTCCATCCAGTGGCATAAAAAGGCCACAGCACCTCCCAAGAAATTTAAAGTGTCACAATCAGCTGGGAAACTCATGGCGACGGTATTTTGGGACTCGGAAGGAACATTGTTGATTGATTATAAAGATAAAGGTGTTTCTATAACCGGAGAATATTACGCTTCAATATTAGAGCGACTAAAAGAAGCCGTTAAAGAGAAAAGACGGTGAAAATTGACGAAAGGTGTGCTGCTTTTGCACGACAACGCGCCCCCGTCCACAAGAGCCGCGTTGCGTTAGCTGCCCTGCATAAGGTGGGCTTCGAAATTGTGAATCACCCACCCTACAGCCCAGACCTGGCCCCGAGTGATTATTACCTGTTTCCGAAAATGAAGAGAGAGCTGCGGGGTAAAAAATTTACTGCCGATGATGAAGTCAAGGAGGCAGTTTCGGCGTATTTTGCAGATAATGAGGGTATAAATAAATTAATTGAAAGATCAGCTGTTTTAATTGCAAGTAACGCACGCTCGAAATTACCGCAAACACTTGAAAAGTTTGTTAGAAAATATGAGAATAAAAATGACTTGATTAAAAATGTTTAAATTGCTTTAAATATTGCTTTCCTGATATCACAATTTATATAAATAAATAAAACAATATAAAAACAACAAACTAATATATTAACAGAGCATTACAATTTACTAACTTTAAATTTAGATCTCGCATGATTTAACGATTCCTCTAAAACTTTCAAGGTATAATCAACATTATCCGAAGTAGCATTGTACCCCATCAAACCTATACGAAACACTTTTTCCTGTAGTCGGTCCTAGACCTCCGCTAATCTCAAAATAATACCTGCAAATTATTATTACATATTAACAACTGTTAAAGTGATTAAAAAAGAAAATACAACTCACGTCTTCATCGCATATTCAACGACGTCCTTCCAATTTAGAAAATCCGGTACTTCGATCGTCGTCACGGTAGGCAACCTTTTACTCGCGTCGCGTATAAAGAGTTGCATACCCAAACGGTCTAAACCCTCGTATAATTTGTTGGCGCACATCCGATGACGTCTGATGCTGTTGTCGATGCCTTCTTCGCAGAATATCGCTAGAGCTTCGCGCAAACCGTATACGAGGGTCGCCGAAACTGTATGGTGATATCTACGAAACGATTTGATTAACACAATTTGATAAATTGATTTAAACGTTAAAATTACATTCTTGGTTTTCCGAAACAATACCAGTAATCACCTAAAACTTTCATATCGAGATAATAGACTTTAACAGGTGTTTTTCTCGTGAATATTTTGTTTCTAAAAATAAATTTTGATATTAAATAATTAAAAAAGGGTTGATTAACGTTTAAATTACTCGGCTTTTTTACTGAAAGACATCGGTGTGATCCCCGGTGGTGCGCTTAAACATTTCTGAGAACCTGTATAGATGGCGTCGATGCTCCACTCGTCCATTTTAACGGGGACGCTTCCTAAAGATGCTACAGTATCGACTCCTAATAAGCAATTGTACCTAAATATTATAATAATTTTAAAAAAATATTAATTTTAAATTAAAAAATTAAATACCGATGACACAAATCCCCTAATCCTTCTAGAGGTTGGTAACACCCGGTTGAGCTCTCACCCTGAACGATAAAGAACAAAACTGGGTTGTATTTAATGAGACCCTCTTCGATCTGGTTAAGGGTGAAATTGTTTCCTGGTCCCGTCCTAATTTGCCTCACTATCGCCCCTTTAAATAATAATTTAAAAAACAAATTAAGTTTACGCAAAAATTGTATTGTTTAATTTACCGTAGCGTTCTGCCATATCTGAGGCTCTATCACCCCAAATACCGTTGACGGCGATTAGTACGACGTCCCCGGGTTCCAGTAGATTACACATAACGGCCTCTATGGCTGCGTGGCCAGCTGCACTAACGCATAATGTGAGCGTGTTGCGGGTTTGAAAGATGTATTTGATGCCCTCCTTAATTTCATCCATAATCTATATAAGGTTTTAATAAGAAGAATAATCATTGTTAATGATTTGTTTAAATTTAAAATTTTAACCATAAATTCCGTGCGAAACAAATGATTAAACTGAAGAATGTTGAGTTAGAAACAATTAAAAGACGTCATATTAATTATCACAAAATTACATAGTCGAAAATAAATAGGCTTTCTGGAAAAAACATCGGGCAGTTGTCGTCGAGTTGGCCCTGAGTCCTTTCTTAGAACAGAAACAGAAGCAAAACTTGTCGATTGGATTTTACAGTCAGCGTCTAAAGGATTCCCTATTAACCGTGAAGGACTAGTTTATTCTGTGCAAAAACTTGCTGAAGAATTAAATCTACAAACCCCTTTTATCAACAATATTCTCGGAAGGAAGTGGTTTAATTCTTTCCTTAAGAGACATGCAGTAGTTACCCAAAAACAGGCTGAATTTATTAACAGGGCAAGAGCGACGGTGACAGAAAGAGGCATTAAATTTTGGTTTAATGAAACTAGAGAATTACTTGGGGAGAATGTTAAAATTCTAAGTGATCCTAGTAGAATTTTTAACATGGAGGAAACCGCCTAAAGGAAATGTTGTTCTCGGTGCAAAAGGAAGGGGATGGACGCAGAGTAAGCAATTTTATGAGTATTTTGCAAATATCTTTTTAAATTTCATAACAGAGAAAGGTATTCAACGACCAGTAATAGTTTTTATGGATGGCCACGCTTCTCATCTGTCCCTAACTCTAATCAACTTTTGCCGATCCAATGGAATAATCTTGGTATGTCTTCCTCCTAATACTACCCATATTCTACAGCCACTCGATGTGGCACTTTTTTTTCCCATGAAAGCAGCTTGGAAAAAATTATGTAAAAAATGGCAGTTTGAAAATGGTGGAAACACTATTCAAAAGAAAAATGTCCCAGCAGCTTTAAATACAATTTTAACCAAAAAAGATTTTTCTTCGTCAATTAAATCAGGATTCAAAGCGTGTGGGTTATATCCTTTTGACGACAATGCTCCCGATTTTGGTAAATGTGTTTCTGATAACACAACAAATATTGCAAGTGAAAAACAAATGGAAAATGGAAATAAGATAGAAGAAATAGAGTTGAAAGCAATTGAAAATCGTTTGGAACCTGCTCTTTTATCACGCTTTGAAGACACATTTTTCGATTCTCAGGATTGGTTTGGAGAGGAAAGATACCTAGAACTCTATAACGTCTGGAAATCTGCAAAAGAGAATACTATAAAGGAAAACACATTTCAGACTGTAACTTTAGATGACGCTCCCACACAGGAAATTAACTATAATTTACCGACTGAGATAGGAGATGATGTTATGATTTTCGATTTTCCAGAGTTTTCAGGAAGCCACCAGGAAACAAATTCAACTGCTTCACAAATTAACATCATAAAAAATGTCATACGAAGTCCTTCAGTAACTCAAGATGAGACAGTATATATATAGGAAATAAAACGTTGAAAATGATGCACATATGGATGTAAATAGGAAAAGTCAGGAGGATGAAGGTAAGGAGTAAGATAGGCAAGAAAAAGGAACTACATTAGAACAACCAAACCAAACAATAGAAAACAATGAGACTAAAAAGCAAATGTGAAAATGACAACTTTAGGTTTTTCAAAAAAAAATCTGTCAGTGAAATTTTAAAAGAAATAGCTGTTTATCCGAAAGAAAAAGCTGATGTTCGATGTACAAAAAGACCACTTCTACCTTCAGTCGTTACGCATGACAAGTAGGTTGAGTTAGTGGAGGCAAAAGAAAAGAAAACAAAAGCTGTTAATAAAAATTTATCAAAGGAGAAAAACTGTAAACTGAGTAATAAAGAAAATGAGGATCATGTCAAGAAGAATGGAAAACGTAAACTAAATCAAACTCATAACTCTATAATTTCGACAGAATTAGATATAGGTAATTTTGTTGTATTAAAATATGATAATCACCTGTATCCAGCCAAGATCGTGCAGATAGAAAATAATGAATATTATTGTTGTGCAATGTCTAAAAGTTGTAAAAATTGGAAGTGGCCAGACAAAAATAAGTTCTTTAAATATGTTATGCATTTTTTTGAACCAATTTTTTTGTATTTGTTTTAAACTAGTAGCCGTGTACTGAACTTTATGTTTGGGTGAATTTGTTTAAGAACTTTAACATTTGATTTGTGTTTGTTCCATTTATATTTTATTGTTAACTATGTAATGTATTCGAAAATGACTTTTAGTGTTTTCTAATAAAAATGAAGCAATCTGTTCAGAATATTACCTATTTTTTATCTTTGTAGTACCTACTTATTGCATTAAAAAATGCAAATTGCACAATATTTCTAGAAATCTCAATTAATGTCCATAAGAGATGATATAAAAAATACTTTTCGCAATATGTGGCCACAAATGGTACATTATCTGGCCACAACTGGAATAAATTGTCTTTTCACATAACAAATTTATTTTCTGCATATCAGAAGGACCTCCATGTACATTAAAAATAGATTTTGAAAGAAAAATATTCGAAGAGCTACGAAAAAATATTGTTTAGCTGTAGTATTAATTGAGTAAAATTTAGGACGAATCAAAGTGTAAAAATTCCTTAAGATGGCCACAACCGGTGCTTCTACCCTACTTGACATCTTTCAGACGTCAAGTAGTACACGAATTGGTCGTATTTTTTAATTTTAAAATAAAATTAATGAATAATAAGGTGTACTAATATGCAGAAATATGGACAAAACAACGTCTAGAAGACGTAAAAATGACGTTGTTTTTCGTCTGACGACATAATTGATGGCCCAAATATGACATGATATACATGTCCTATTTAATTTGACGTTTATGTTTAAATTTAAAGTAGGACTAACTGACATTCATCAACGTAACTTAACATTCAAGTTTATGAAAACATTGAATTTGACGAAGAAGACGGTTATTGAAAGTTTTGGTTGTTGAAACCGCTTTCTATTTTAAAATGAAAAAAAAAAAATCGAAAAATACAATTTGAAAATTAACCTCAAAAGGGTAATACATATTTTCAACTTGTCAATTTGACACTTAGGACTCCAACGTGACTTTTGTATGTTGGTCTCAATCGTGGCCTAAACATTTCGTGGCTCCCTTGATTTTATACAACGTCCTCAAGAAGTCATACACGACACGAAGACTAATAAGACTAGGCAGCTCGAATTTGAACACGTTTGAGTTATCTTCAGCAATCACACTTTGATAAAATAAAATGGTCCGTTCAATGCTATAAGTGACTATCTCATAGAGTACCTACTCTTTAAATAAATATCATTGTTGTGTGTTTGACAGAGAAATTATGCGCAGTGTCCAAGGTCAAATGCTCCGGGTTGGCAACGCCAGATTTAATTTGGTAAGACTGTAATATTGCCTGCCTTGAATGAGTAACTTCATTCTTATTATGTTTAGTTGTCAAAAATAAAAATTTTATGTCAAGATTATCCATCACTGAATTGATAATTTTTTTTCAGAAAAACCAAATACTAATCATTAAATTTACTAAATAAACGCAAAAGCTGATAGAATCACTAACAAACACGTAAATACAATAATGACAGTGAAAACTGACAGTCGTAGCAGGGGCTAACTTAAGCGTATCCAACATATAAAAATAAAACTGAACTATTTTTCATCGAAGCAGCGATTTTTGTGTTGCCAACCCTTGTGTGTGCACTTCGAGTTGGACACTATGTACTGTCCGGGTCAAAAAAAACGGGACATGTCTTATAACGATTTTGACGTTAATTTAGTTTTGTAATTAAGTCCGTTTGTCCAATAATAGTAGCCTTGAATTACTTGAGTATAAGGACATGCATCTGTCAACAAAGTACTGTCACAATATGTTAAACAAGTGTCCCGGTTTTTTTGACCCGGACAGTACTTCAGTGTCTTATCAAATTCCTATAATTAAACATATCTAGTGGATGCTTTAGGTTATTCACATTTCATTGGCAAAATTCTAATCTATACATCATAAGACGCGTACTTTTATTCATCGATTGACGCAGCGCTTGAATCAGAAACATATCAGGGGTAGAACTGTGCCGAATCGACAGCAAGCCGCCTCGATACTTTCCCCACACTCCGCTTCTCCCCTTCCCTTAAAGTGAATAAGTGCTTTAGGGAAAGGAGAACAGTGGGGTGTGGTAAAAATGTCGAGGCGACCCGTTCTCGATTTGGCGTAGTTCTATACCCAGGCCGTCTGTTTAGTAAACGCTAGAAATGCGATGAATACATTGAACAGTTCTTTTTTTAATCGATGCATCGAATGCTCATCGGATTCATCGGCTTTAGGAGTCGATGGAACCGATGGATTTGTGGTGAGGGCAAACATCTGATCGCGTTTGTTGTCATAAATGATCATAACTTTGTATGATTTGTATCAATCTCTATTCCTCTATTGTCAAACTCATCGGGTGCGTTCTTTTACTAATCACTAATCGTGCTCATCGGATGTATCTAATGACGTCATTTGACATCCATCATAAATTAAGCGCTTCATCAGTGCAATGAATAAAAATACATGCCTATAATATGAACTGTCAAATCTGACATAAGAGATTTGTGGGTTATTTGCGGATTAAAATTGATGACGTGAGTCTAAAGTTCCATTAGACGATCTATTACACTTATCTACATATTTTAAAGGTTAGGATAATGTCTTCATTATTGACATTAGCTGTCAAAATGACTTGACAAATTGATTTAACGTAATGTGACAAATTGAAACGTCTAAAGCGGCCCCTAAACGATCAATATTTTCGTCAATATATTGCACAACTATGAGAATCAAAACTCTGATTCAAACAGACATTAGAAAATAACCTTCATCTGGTTGATGCCGCTAAAATAAAAAAAAAAAGCATAAAGAGAGAATTGAAATTTCAAACTGGAAAATCTACTTAGCGTGAACCCTTTCAATAATGCCCTATTTTACAATTAAAGATTAAACTCGTTTAATTTTCTATCGATCTAAATGTCAATTCAAAATACGAGGATGCTTTCGTGTATTAGTCAGAAGCGAAAGGCAACCGGTAATAATCTTTTGCTCTGATTCAATGATCATTGTGCAGGTCAGAACCTGAACAAATTTGTTGCTGCAATGTCACTTGTCAATTTGACACTGTCGAACATCATGTATTATCATTTACAATAAAATAGTAGAAATTCATCATTTCCGATATGTAAATACCATTCTTAGCTGCAATTTTTTGAATTCCGTTATTTCAGGAAAAGAAACCGAATAATTATACTCGCGAAAATAATTAATATTCTCTGATTTTTATTATCTGCAGTTAGGAAAGGCTTCTTTGCAGCTACTCTATTTCTCAGCTCGGAATCCTGTCTCACTCTATTTCGGGCAGTACGGACGTGTCCAGGAAAATTCGTTCTATTAATTGCAGTCACTACCGACTCAAATGGATTATTCCTCAAAAACTGGATGAGATTTTCATCGTCTTCAGGAGTTGTTACCCTCTTCCGACCGGATCCATTTTTTCTTTGAACAACTCTTTCTTGCTGCCATTTTCTTTTCACCCTCAGTATGGTACTTTTATTCACTTCAAATCTTTGAGCCAATGCTCTGATTGACCATCCTTCCTCTAGTAATGTAACTATTCGTGTTTTCTGAAGCAAACTCAAATTTGGCATTATTGTCTTCTACTACTTTAACAAATTATTTGCAATTAATATATTTGACGTAAGCTGTCAAATAAAGAACGGTTTAATGTGTGGCATTTTGAGTGTACGCTTTTTTTAATTCCGCCACTGTACAGTCTTGTTGGTTAGATAAATGTAGTACAACCTTAAATGTCATATACCTATATGTCAAAGATTCAAAATTTTTATTATTTAAGACGAACTTAGTTTAAGTTACTTGTCCTAAAAATAAAATGTCAGATTATACCGAAACATATTAACTTTATTGTTTTTTAGCTTTCATCGCGGTGGTTTCATTTAATCGCACTCTTAAGTTTGAAACTTGACAGTTTAGAGGTTGGTAGTACGAGGCGAGGAAAGAGAGAAGTTGGCAACAATCAAAAAAGGTTCAAGGTCATAGATTGTAAACCATATCTCGAGTTGTAAACTGTTTTAGATGTAGTATGGTAATATTTTAAATTAAAGTTGTAAAATTGTTACCGTTTGGTGTTTTTTAAAGAGATCCTAACATGAACTATATCAGCTATACTGTGCTTTTGTGAAAATATATTTAATTGACGTTTTAAAAATTAAAATGATTTGACATTTAAATGTCAAAATATTAACTTACATCATAAGTTTTTTTTTTAACTCTTATACTACATTTATCTGGTCACGACTTATTTCTTTCATCCGTCATCATCTTCTTTTGATGGGTTGAAGTCAATTATTACTAAACTAGACATAGCATAAGATGCATTTAGAAAATTGTAATATGATCTAATGATAAACAATTTACAACGTCCTCTATTTCCAAAAAAAACTTACGTAGGTTGTTTCAGTATGTAGATGTCCTAACGTTTGCTGACTCATCGCCTGTAACACTCTGGGGGGACAATTAGACGGTCCAGGACCCATTAAAAGTTTGTTCGGTACAAAAAGAGGTTTCCTCAAACATTTCGGAGGTTCCACCAACATTTTTCACTTATAAAATAAACAATTTAATGAATATGTTTTTAAAACTTTAAACGTGAATTATGCACTGATTTTAAAGCAATATTCGCAGAGGAATATAAAGAGTAAACGTTGTGAAATCGATGCCGAAACTGTTTAATGTTTATAGAAAGATTATAACGTTTAATAGTCCTTATCTATTGACCTTAAGACTATATCAAAGATATATTTTTTACATAATGTTATATATCTACACTGAAATAAAAGGAATTTGCAACTGGGAATGATTAATATTTTCGAGGGATTGATTTGAATCAGTGCGCTACTCGCACACAAATAAATCAATCGTAGAGATAATCTGTTAGGACCCTCTGGAACGTCGCCCAATAACAGCTGCCCAATTGATACTGTTCTCTTGCCGGGATAATATGATTAATTGTGATAAATCGAAGCACACCATTAAGAGGAACAAAAGGGCCGACATTTATCATCGCTCATTTTTCTATTAGAACCTTTTTTTTTTCGTTTTGTTACGGTTTTTCCTCTACATATTTTTTGATAGTCTAGTAGATTTTGAGCAATTTCCATAACACATTAAATACAACGCGGAAAGGAGAAAGAAAACAAGTCCGAACTCATCGTTTAACGATGGGGGAACACGCGATGTCGATTGGTGTGGTGTAATTTCTTCGGGGAGGACGACATTAGCCAGCGATTTGATGTAGACGTTGGCGAAGTCTGTGCGGAGCCGCTAATAGAAATTCTAATGTATACATCTATACATATACAGTGAAACGAACGGCTTTACGACTTCTGTGTACTATATCGTCAGTCCTCATTTGCATACAGAAGCGATTCCGATGGTCGCGACTTAAGTCCTGCTCGCTCTTTAATCGGAGTAAAGTTTTACGCCCTTCCTTCTCGCTATAGTCCCACCGCTATGTATTATGGATACTTTCGCGTGAAAATTGAGGAAAACCGAGACCGATATTGAAGAAGTCGTTAGCAGATGTTATAGGAGTTAAATTAAATTAAATTTTTTTGAGTGAAAAAATGCGGTTGAGGTGCGGTTTGATCCCTCTCTAATCCCGTATGGGTTGCTGTCGTGTAATTCTACAATGTATGCATACGTTATGGGTTCCACGATGTGATACAATCGAAAAATCGTATTGTGTGCAGGTGATTCTACGGTTACTGTATGCAAAACGTTATTTATATATTTATTTATGTATTTTATTTACATATGTGTATAATGGTCGATGAACAATTGAAAGTAGGAGCTGGAAATATGCATACAAACGTTTTTTTATATTTATCGTAATATGGAAATTGATAAAAATGATAATTAGAGTAAATTAACTTCTTATTCATGCATTCATAATATATTATGTAAAAGGTCCTTGTTTGAAACGAAAAGCTTCACGAAATTGTATTTACAGAAGCTTCCTTCCAAAATATTATTAGTGAACCTTAGAAAAATTGCTGAAACAAGTTTAAAGTTGACTATCGACGAGCCAACTGGTTAGTCTCATCGATCGTCAGTGTGTCCCATAATAAACCAATTTTTTGGTGTGTTGTGCATTGCATTAATAACTGTGATATATACCAACGGAACCAGGAGAGTATAAGCTCTCATTCTCTTTAATCGTCGATTTGGATTCATGCTACTGAAAGAAGTAATTGCAACATTTCTGCCGTAAGTTACTAGTACATAGACATTCGTGAATCGTTTTTACCACTGACCGGTGTACGGGGAAAAACAACTTCTCTTTTTATCAACCATTGATCTTTGTCGGTCATCCTTCTCCGTCTGTGGACCGCCGCCTTGTGTTCGGTAAACATCACTATTAGCCCCACTAGATTAAAGAGTTCTTGCTTCTTCGATTAAACTGTGTCGAAAATCATATATTACAACAAAAGTTATGCCGTCCTGTAGAACAACTCGCTCACAAACTAAAAATAGAGAGGATAGCACAAATAAAAATAACACGAGCTACATTTCAATAATTTCTGATAGTGAACATCTAGAAAACTCTGAGATAGACACACTACAAGAACTTAGACACATGTTGGCGACGACAAATTACGAAATTCAAGAACTGCGCGATAGTATCCAGCAAAAGGAGAATCTAATAACGCAACTTCAGCACCAATTAAACAATAAAGAAAATATTATTGTAAGTCTCAATGGAGTTATTAGCGAATTCACAAAAAAACAAAATAAAATAATGACCCATACTGGAGTTCAAACAGAATTGCGTACAAGTAAAAATGGAGTGATTCCTGAAAAGGAACAGAGCGAAACAAGAAGCGACTCACAACAGGAGCGAAAACATAGAGATAAACAAGCTGAAAGCACGAATGAACAACTCCAACGAATCAGCTGTAACAAAAAGAAAGAAAGTATCGACTTGGCCAAAAGTAAAGTATTGATTTTAGGCGACAGTCACGTCAGAAATACGGCAGCTATCCTGAGATCATTTTTGGACAAGACACATGCGGTGCAAACGATTTGCAAGCCTAAATACTGCATTTTAGTGATGTGATTTGTGATATAGATAATTTAACTGTTGGTTTTGGTATGACAGACTTTGTAATCATTCATGCGGGCTCGAACGACGTCTTGAAGAGTATGTCATTTGATGCCGATTTTGTGCTGAGTATTATGAAACGACTGGAACACACTAATGCATTATTCTTGGGGGTTCCTTATTGGAAGGATAGATGTATATTGAATAGATTTATATACGACTTTAACTCTAGGTTGCATAATGCTGTTGGACTGTTTGAGGCACCTAATATTAGTTACCTTAACATAAATGAGTTTTTGACTATCGCCGCTAAAAGTAGAGATGGCTTTCATATTAACATGAGAGGCAAGAAAAAGCTACTTAAATATATTGCTGAATATTGGTGTAAGGTTTTACGCAGTGCATGCGAGTTGTCTAGTATTAACTACAGTAACTTGACCTATGTTAAAATAAGCGATGTGAATTCTGTAATAGCTCATGAATCGTTAAATTTTTAGAAACCAACGCCGTTGCTACAAATAATAAAGTCATACCACTTGATCGGTGCACTAATCCGGACGTAGAACTCGTAAGCAATGCGATAACTACTGAATGTATGTTTGACAAGTCTAACCAAATACAATTCATATGCTATAATGTCCGAAGCTTGCGTAATAAGACGCAGATGATGGAGATCTACTTACACGACAAACAATTGCAATTTGTATGTTTTACTGAACATTGGTTTCCAGAATGGTGCAATTGAAACGGCCACTATTTGTGACTTTAAATTAGTAGTCAGTTATGGTAGAAGCGAAAACCGTGGTGGAGGATGCGCTATCTATGCTAGTTGCTGCTTTCCCATGAGGCCTGAATCTCTGAATGTTGAACCAACAGAAAAAGATTTTGAATATTGCTGTGGTAGCTTCGTGAGTAATGATACGCGTTGTCTGGTCATTTGTGTATATAGATCTCCATCAGGTAAGTTTAATGTGTTTTTGTCAAAACTGTATGAAATTTTAGATATTGTTGTAAATAATTTTGGTAATGTTTTGGTTTGTGGAGATTTTAATGTTGAATTTAATGATGGCACCAGTGGTGCTGCGGATGACCTTCTAAATATGTTTAGTTGCTATGACTTAGTAAAATACGTAGACTTTTCTACGAGATACGATAAATGCATTGATAATATCTTTGGAAATATTGAATCTAATAATGTAAGTTGCTGGAGGGATGATCCTGGGTTATCTGATCATCTCTGCATATACGCGAAATTGAATTTAGAATATAAACGTAGGGCTGGTGCACTATATCGTAGAATGTATAACACAGATAGTATTGGATCTTTCTTGGCGTTGCTTGAAAATGAGACATGGATTGATGTTAAAAATTGTGGGGGCGGCATTAATCTCAAATATGACACGTTCCATAATTTATTTTACTACTATTTTGACATAAGCTTTCCGCTAAGAAGGGTCCAGACCTGTCAAAGAACAAATCCCTGGTATTCTGACACAATTCGTCAGGAAGCAGAATATGTACGGAACTACTACCACTGGTGTAGAGTAGCGAATAGTCAGGCATCTTGGGAACATTATCGGAGTATTCGTAAATCATTAAAAGAGAATATAATACTAGCTAAGACAGAATATGATACCACGGTAATTATATCGTGTAAAAATTCAGCGGAATTATCTCATTTATCAACAGACGTTATCAATAATATGAAAAGTTGGTGTAAGGCTAATGCTATGCGTCTAAATCCTGAAAAAACCGAGATTCTTCAATTTTCCTTAGCCAAACCGAAATGGTCAACGCTTGTAAGGTGTAACAGCAGAACGATTAGTCTAAATTCCCAGGTCAAATTTTTGGGGGTTTGGTTTCAGTCTTCGCTTGAATGGGAATACCATGTAAATTATACGATAAAAAAGTTAAACTCGACGTATTACGCTGTCTATAAACTACGAGAATGTGTCACTTTGGATGCCTTGCGAAACTACTATATGGCGTGTGTTGAATCAGTTATAACGTATGGTATTACGCTGTGGGGAATGTCATCATTCGCGAGGACTATCTTCGTATTACAGAAGCGTATATTGCGATGTATGTTACGGCTTGATATGCGAGAACCATGTAAAAATCATTTTATAAGACAGAGGATTCTTACTCTACCCTCATTATACATTTACCGTCTAATGATACTATATATAAAAAACAAAGATAGTTATGTTTGTAATGGCCAACTTAACAAGATCAGTACCCGAAATGCAAATTCACTATCGATACCTGAGCATAGTACAACACGTTTCGAAAAAGGACCGGAGTATATGACTATTCTAATTTATAACGCGTTACCACACCATTTGAAGGTCATCGGCAGTACAGTTTTCAAAACTAAGCTAAAAGAATACCTTATAGAGAAGTCATTCTATAGTGTACGTGAATTTCTAAATTCTGGCTGATGTTTATAGAAATGTATGTGCCAGTTTTGTATTATTTAATCTGTGACAATTACCAATGTCTCTAGACCTACGGTAAATAAATTATTATTATTATTATAATTATTATTATTATTAAAATCTATAAAATTTTGATGCAGAAAGAAGAAGATGAAAGAAGGAGAACATCAAAGCCACAGTGAAACATGGCGGAGGAAATGTGATAGTTTCCGCCTGTATATGAATGGCATCTGGTGTTGGAAATTTAGAATTTATTGAGGGAATAATGGACAAAAATATGTAGGTACCTCAATATATGTATACTCAAAAAGAAAGTTTTATCAAGATAATAACGATTGAAAGCACAAGTTGGCCAATTGTGGAATCCTGGCTCATACGGAACTGTCCCAATTTGTTAATACCACTGGCGGTGGTGAGGGACACTTCCTATATGGCGGGGAACTTGTCCACATGTGGGCGAGCCCATCAGCGAGCTAAGCGCAACTTAGTCCTTTTAGGCAAAGCCTTTTCCTGCTGGGGTATAATTACCCCACCCTATCCGAGGTACCACTGTGCAAGCAGAACATTGCGGTCTAGACCAGTAAAGGTCGAAAACTAAATCTTCTGACCGAGCTGTCGTGTCGTGGCTATAACGGTCTGCACCAGGAGACACGGCGCCGGTCGCATTGTGAAAGATACCACATATGCGACTGATAAATCGTCCCCTTCGGGGGTCTAGGCTTAATTGCACGGGCCGAGAGGAGACAACCTCATTATCAAACCTAAATCCTAAGGTGGCGGACTAGGCCGAGAGGATGCGTGGCTGGATAGTAGACCAGTTCCAACTAGTCCAACCATGGGGTAACAGGGGCACCCCATTGGATTATAGTCTTACTCCAGTAATGCGGGGCTCTGCTGGAGCCGACCAATATTTCCCTAGCTACTCGTGGGATCAACTATGGAAGATCAAAGCACAACAAACATTAAAAAACCCTTTCCCAAAGCTGAAAAGCAGGGAAAAAACGCTAAAGATGGACCAAAGGCGGAAACGCCCGGCCCAACTAAGCTACCTAAGACTAACCTAAAGGTTACCTCCGTCGAAGACGTAGATCTAATATCTGACGACGAAATCCGAACAGCTCGACTGTAGACAGATGGACCGAACCAGGAAAAAGCGTCGCTATTTACTCTGACAGCCAAGCAGCACTTAAAGCGATTTGTTCCACTGGTTTGGGACTGCGTAAGAGTAAGGGAAACGAGGCGGCAGATGAGCTGGCCAGACGAGGTTCGTCAAGGCCTTTCATAGAAGCGGCCCCCGCCTTCGGCATTACCAAATCACAAATTAAGAGGTCCATCTACGAATGGTCACAAAACAAGTCCAAGGAATGGTGGGAAAGATCACCAGGAGAAAGACAGGCTAAGGAGTTCCTAAGGGAACAGAGGCCTAAGTTTACTGAAGACCTACTGAGTAAAGATAGGAAGACATAGGCCTGGCAGAAAATGCTCTCTGGAGATTCTGTCAAGAGGAAGAAGAAACCCCAGTTCATGTTTTGTGCCACTGCGACGGCCTAGCGAGGACAAGGTTTCTAGTAATGGGGGTAGAGAATCTCACAGCCAACGGCTACACAAAAGAGCCGCTCTCAAAAATGATAAGTCTGATTAAGAAGGCGAAACTAGAGAGCATTCTCTAAGGTAAAAGGGATCACAATAGACCTGTAAAGGTCGCGATGAAACAGGCTCGCATGCCACCCCATTCCTAACCTAACCTAATACTACTGGTCCAGTCTCCTGTGACATGAACATAATTGAAAATCTCTGGGCTATATTGGTTAAAAATATCCCTAAACACACAATTTTCAGCCGTGATGAGTTGAAGAAGACTCTACTAAAAGACTGGCAAAAAATCATCCGCAATATTACTCAAAAGCTTGTTTCATCAATCCCAAAAAGGATGCACGCTATTATAAAAGTAAAGGATGTCATCCCTTAAGTAGTGCAAAATCAATAGATTATATTATTTAAGTTTGAATGGAACTGCATCAAATAACACTTCACTCAATTAAACTAGATGTATTATTGATAAATGTTGTTCAGAATTGTTCAGAAAAACCTACACTCCACTATGTCTTCAACTAACATACTTGTGATATCTACAGATATTTCAGAAACTAATTTTCACATATACCTATGTCAAAAAGTGACATATGACATTTAAGAAAACGTCATCGATGACGTCATATCTTTGACGATGACTATAATAATTTAATGACAAGCAGCACTTTTTTTTAATTTCTACCTCCGTTTGGATCTCGTCAGACTTTGAAATTTTCGCGGTGAAGACATTTTAAGAATGCCGACGAATTTTAAGAATTTGCATTTCCACACACAATGGTCGTCTAAATATTTGACTTATAGAGATTCTTGAGTTATTGGGTCGTGTTGGCAGCTTCGCATTATAAAATTTTCTGTCAATTTTAAGTATTTTAAACGAAATTCTAGTTGGGCAAATTGGTTCGTCTTGTTAATCTAAACGAGAGGACAAACTCTCAGGAAGGCACATTAACTCGTTTGAGCGCTGTGATTTTCATACATTTTTCTGGACAACATTTTCATCATATAAATGTTACCTAGCTCGATAACCATTTGATAGATCTGCTTCCTCCAATTTGCTGCTAACGCTTTCAAGGATATAGTTAGAAGGTTATTAGTAACCGCAGAATATAAAAACAAAAAAAAAATAGATCTTGCATTCGAAGTTGCGCTGACGAGACCTGGGAGGTCGAAACCATGTGGTCTGCTTCTAATGCTTAGTCTATTTTCATTGTAAGTCTTCGCAAGACGTTGAAAAGATCAAAAACATCCTGTATAATATGATAGAAAGAAGAAAGGAACCAAACCTGTACAACATCATTGTCTGCATAGTCAGTTGCCCTTCAGACTGTTACATTATGCATCTATCCATATACATTACAACATTACATTATTCCAAATTAATTTACATACAATATTTGGAGCAAACCAAAACGAACAGGAACAAAAAAAAAGCCTACCTATATACGTTGTGTAGAATCCTCTCGTGCAAAGTGATCCACGACCGTGTGCAGTAAAAGGTTTGACCGGTTTAAACAAAGTATATAAGTATAAAGAGAAAGAGAGAGGGAGAAAGACCGCAGACTACCGAGTCCGGAGAAGCAAGGCAGGCACTTTGAAGGTTTTGAAGATCGTCTTCGTTCTCTTTACCCCGAGAAGCACACAGCAGTTGTTTAGGTATCAATATGGCCACCTGTTGAGTAGGTTGTTCGGAGTCTCTCTAGCCCAGGAACGGGAGTGAACGTGGTTCGCTTCGATGCGATGCTTTTAGTTCTTTCCGAACTGTAAATCGCGTTGCGTGATCACTTCGGTTGATGCTTGCACATTAAATAAATATAAATCGATAAAAAAAAAAAAACTGATGTTCGAATTCGAAAATTAGTGCGAGGATTGTTTCGGTTTTTCCCGAAGAATGTGCACCACCGAACCGTTAGAGTGATTTATTAGTGTTATGTTTGATGTATTGTGTTTTTATTATATATTTTGACACCCCTCCCCCTTAATGGATAGGATTTTAAAACGACAGACATCGGATAACAACGTCGGAAGGTTAGTATGTATTAATAATAATATACAGGGTGTCTCTCTTTGTTGTTTTTTTGTTTAATTTCCATCTCGGATTTATTCTTCTCCTTGCGTTCATCGCGAGGAAATTGCAGGTTTTATCTCTTATGTGTACGTGTGGAGTTGGGAATAGATTTGCGGTTGTTTTGCGCCGGGATGAGCGGTCTCTCCTTTGTGCTCGTCCAAGTTTATACTTGTTTAGATTACTCCGTACGCATACGCGGATAGGTGCATATTTCGCGATGATTTATCGGGTGAAATATTACGACTTTTGGAGATGTTGCGGTGTGATTATGTCTTGAAATTTATTTACGAGGTAATTGCGCGAGGATATGCTTTAATTTTTAAATAAATTTCGTAGTTTTCTTTAATAAAAAATACTGACTGAGTTAATTCAACACATCCAAAGACGATGGAAGGAATCGTGGCAAGATCTTGGACTGTCCAAGCTAATGTTCACCGTTGCTAACTAACGATTAAATTAGCAAATAAAGCACAATAACAATTGAATATTTCGTTTGCGAGATATTCACGAAAATATTTTTTTTTAACGGGACACCCTGTATATTTTTTGATATTCTTAAAACAAATATTTTGAACAAAAAATTATTAATACATCGCTACTGTAAATTTAAAAATAAAGGAATAAAAAGCAGTTGTAAAGAAAGCTTTGGTTTTAGACAAAGACAATTTTGAACATCCTGTATATTGTTGTACTTATTCGGTATATAACGAGTAAATAAATTATTTTTTAAATCGAGCTTCGTTCCAAGTTCCAATGTTGGTCGTACCGTTCTGGAGCGCACAATTTTATCTGGATCGAATTTGCACACCGACACGCTCATGCTTTTTTGTATTATATTTTACATGCGCAATTTTGAAGGAACAAAGTTTAATTTCTTCAGTCGTACACCTATAATACAAATCTAATATTTGTGATTTCATGAAAATGAAAATAAAACAGAAACTTTGTGCAATAAGCATCAGCTTAATTTGGAGCAGAGAATGGTTATTATTTTATTATTTCTACTACCGAAAATGAGTGGAAAGCGATTGGCAAGGACTTTGAAACTAACATAAGTGTCAATTTCCACATTGTCTAGGGGCAGTGGATGGGAAACACATAAGAATCAGGTCCGTGAAGTTGGCACCACAAAGTGGTCAAAAATCGACAAAAATGCTAGAAAGGATTGACCATCAGCGATTTCGATTGACCACCTTTTGTTTAGGCTACAGCCGCTATACCCATATTTTGGGGTCTAATGGCGAAAATGCTAAAATTAGCCAATATAGACATTTTGTTTATCGGATACGATTGACCATCGTTTGACCATGTTTGACCACCCTTCACATTTTCAAAATTTTCAAAAAAAAAATTTTTTCGAATTTTATTCTACTGCAAACTAAAATTCTGTTGCAGTATAGGACTGACCAACGTTTGACCATGATTGACCACCAAATAATTTTTTTGAAAACTTAAAAAATGAAAATTTAACCGGAGAGTTGTCAAACGATAATTTTCAGTTTTGTGTGGTCTAGAGACACGAGACAATAAGTTCTATTATTTTCAACGGTTGACCACCTCTCAAAATTTGTGAAAAATGCGAAAAACTTTGAAAGTGTAAACAAAAGGTCGAAATCGCTGATGGTCAATAGTGGTCAATAAATGGTCAATCCTTTCTAGCATTTTTATCGATTTTTGACCACTTTGTGGTGCCAACTTCGCAGACCTATAAGAATCGAAGCTCCTGCTGATAGTGGATCTTACTTTTGGAATTATAAAGGCTATAACAGCATCGTTCTCCTTCCAATAAGTAATGCAAATTACGAGTTCATTTTCTGTGACGTAGGAACTATTGGTAAGGTTTCAGACGGAGGGGTCATTGAATATACAGGTTTCTATTATAAACTTAAAAATAATCATCTTTCAATACCCTAGAGTGATTTCAAGGACTATGGGTTCGTAATAAACAATAAACATCGGCATCACCGTGTTTCGAAAACCAATGCGTTTTCGAAACAAGTGTCCCGAATAATTAATTAAAGTTGTGGTGTTTGGTGATACTGATGTTTATTGTTTTCAATACCCTCTCCTGAAAATATCAAGAATAATGAAAATTTCATACCATATGTATTTATTAGTGATGAAGCTTTCGCTTTTTAAGGAAAGATTTTTTTAACGCTATGTAGTAGAAATACTCTAACAACTGAACGCAAAATATACCTAGGATTACAGGTTAAGCAGGGCTCGGAGAGTGATATAGAGAATGCCTTTGAAATAATGACTTCACGATTTAGAATATTTCATACGCCACTGAAATAAGTAGTTTTTTAAACCATGAATGCAAAATAAAGATATTTGAAAACACCAAAAATTAACAAACATATTCAAGAAACCGGAACGCTGTTCAATATTTAAAGCTCTTAAATCAAATGCATACTTCTTTCCAGCTATAGAAAATTCATCATCAGTAACTTCTTTTTCTTCGCTAATTTTTTTTAATGTTGTGGTGGCAAGACTTAATTGCAATGTTCAAATAATGTAGATGTAGTCGGTGATGCTAAAGGAGATGCTATAGATTCAGTTCCTTCATCTTGCATAATAACCTGAAACATGGAAACTATTTTTTTTGATTTTGAAATAAACAAATAATAAATTATAATACGACCTTGTACTTTGCCAACAAACTTTTGATTTATAAAAACGAAAAATATACTTACATGCATTTTCCATACTATCTTCATTTATTATATTTGATATGCCTTTTCGAGGAAGTTCTTGATCTCGAAGAAACAATAAATATTCGAAGTACCGTAGACGTGGTTTGTATGTTTCTTCAGACGTTGCCCCAGATTTTTCTCTCCAGATTTTATAACTTTCTTTAACTCTTTTCTAAAAGAACCCCTATATGAATCGATCTTTTTTACAATCATTTCTCGGGTGCCTTCAGGATCTAAGGAATGGTCTTTTGATTTTATTCGCCACAGGCATTCTTGTTCCTTATATAAACCCAAAAAATCAATTAAAAAATCTCTGGAGATTTGTCTTGAATCCATCAGTAATTAAATAATATTTTGTTCTTTCGATAGAGCAAACAGTTCAGTTATTCACAAAAACTGCTGTCAATAGATGCAAACAGCAACGAACAACATTGGAATGAAGCACGAATGTGTCAGGCCCCCCTAAGACGTCTATTCTTGTCATTAAATTATTATTATAGTCGTTGTCAAAGATATGACGTCATCGATACGATTTTTTAAATGTCATAAATGTCACTTTTTGACATATTTGTGAAAAGTAATTTCTGAAATATCTGTGTCACAGGTATGCCAATGGAATACATAGTTGAGTGTAGGTTTTCGCGACCGTCGTTTATCGCAGATGCTGTCATGACTTCAAAATTTTCAAGCAAAAAAAAAACAAGTCTCTAATCCATCCATTACAGATTCATAAAAATGCTGAAGCTGAACTGGCTGACCGTATATCGAAAGGTGAAGCTAACTTAAAAATTGTATATAAGAAAGGAATTCCTACCATTGCCAACTTTTTAAACTAGATAGCTCCGACGGCACTTCCCTTGCACTTGATCAGCACTTACTATCAGAATTCGCGTGGTCTTCACTGCTGCATGTGAGTCATCCTATGATATTATCGCTATTACTGAAAGTTGGCTTGATGGCTCAGTTACTGATTCTGAATTGGTACCTTGTTCATATGGTGTGGTGAGATCTGATAGGAAATTTTCTACTGTTAACCGTTCTGTAGGGGGTGGTGTTTTCGTTGCCTTATCGAATAGAATTTCATATGAAGCGATTGAGACTACATCCATTTGTTCGTTGGTTCCGTTAATATAATATATCATCACAAGATTTTAACCTTTTTTGTGAATCTCTTGAGGCCATTTTGATAAACGAGTATTCTCTTCTGATTGGTGATTTTAATTTACCACAATTTGCAACACATCCGCTATCCTGCTCCAAATGCTCCACATTTAACTGCTTATTGAATTTACTCAATCATACGCAGGTGAACTCTGTAACGAACATTCCATCATCAGTAGGTGATAACACTGCGTTTCCCACGAATAACAATAGTCGATATGATTTTCGAAGAGTTGTCAAATTGTATTCTGATCTTTGTATTACTGACTGGTCATTTCTGGAAATGCACACCGATGTCAATTCTGCTCTTGATGAGTTATATGCTTATTTTTACCAAGTTCTTGTTACTTCTGTACCAGTAAAACATACCTATTCGGGACCTCGTTATCCTGTGTGGTTCTCTAAAACAATAAAACTAAAGAATTATTATCGACAGAAATGGAGAACTACCAAAAGGTCGTACTTCTATCATCAATTCAGCAGACTCCGGTCTATATGCAAGAGTGATATCGCCGCTGCCTATTCGGCGTACCTCGCGAAAGTTGAAACTTCAGTTAGAGCTAATCCGAAAGAGATCTTTCAGTTTATTCACACTAGGAATGGCACCACACGCATACCTAATGTTTTGTTTGACAATAATGTGCGTATTGATAGACCTCAGGAAATAGTTAATGCCTTTGCCTCCAAATTTTCCTCAATACACATTGACAGTAATGACTTTTCACATAAAACTACTCACTCCAACTGTACTCCTTTCACTTTGTTGCCAACCACGGAAGAAGAATTAATTAGTATTATGTTGAAGTTTGCCCAGAAGAATATCGCTGGGGACGATCAAGTACCTAGTTTTCTTGTACATGACGCTCGTTATGTGCTTGCGAAACCACTGACCTATATTATCAATTTGGCGATTCGTACATCTACCTTTCCTACGCGATGGAAACGTGCAAGAATTAGTTCTGTGTTTAAGAAAAATGACAAAACTCGTGTTAGTAACTATAGACCGATTTCTATTTTATCTAATTTTGAACATGTTATTTATTCCTCTTTGTATTACAACACAGTCCCGTATATTTCTCCGAAACAACATGGTTCTATTAAAGGAAGGTCAACTTTAGTGAACAACTTGATCTTCAAGGCCAGGCTTTTGATGTCATCGATCATGGAATTTTGCTTGATAAACTATCATTCTTTGGATGAAGTTCTTCCTTCCTGCAGCTCATAAATTCGTATTTAACCAATAGGATTCACTACGTCTTCTACAATGGCTACAAATCATATGATTTCGCTCCCACTTCCGGAGTACCACAGGGATCACATCTGGGACCGCTTTTGTTTGCGCTGTTCGTGAACGATTTATTGATGTCTCTATCGTGTCCAGTACTGGCTTATGCGGACGACATGAAAATTTATTCCCTATTAAAACCTTAAACGATGTGGCTCATCTACAGCATAACTTAGACTGTATTTCCCGTTGGTACTTCTTAAATAAATTAAAATTAAATGTTAACAAGTGTGTATTTGTTACTTTTACGAGGAAAACGAATTAATTCGTTGTACTCATTACGTGATAGTCACCTTGAGGAGGCTGACACGGTCAGAGATCTCGGAGTTTTATTCGATTCCCGCTTGAGTTTTGCGGAACACATATCTGATTTGTGTGCTGCTGCTTCAAGGACTTTGGGTTTTGCATCTGTGGTTTGGTCACCACATTACATCCACCTCCAACTGAGCATCGAAAAAGTCCAACGTCGTTTTCTAAAGTATCTGTCCTTCAAACTGGATAACCAGTATCCAGCCAGGGGTACTGACTACGAATCCCTTTTGGAAAGACATGGCGTACGATCGTTGGAACATCGTAGGAGGGTGTCTGGAGCTGGGTTTCTTTAGAAGATTGTTCGTGGAAGAATTGATTCTCCTGATTTACTATCCTCTATCGATTTCCTTGTACCTCGTTTATCCTCTCGCTTCTCATCTACCTTCTCATTACCCTGCCCTCGCACAAATTTATTAGCAAAATCACCCTTATTTACAATGTGTCATAATTCTGATTTGTTGTATAATGATGTATTTTTTGATAGTGTTGATCAACAATGTTAGTTCTTTTATGTATTTTAGTTTGTCCTGTAAAAGGTTTTGCCGTTGGACAATAAATCATTATTATTATTATTATTATTACATACACACACAAAAACTACACCGCGAGAGTTGCAGTGATAGCCAGACAAGCGATACAGTTTACGGAGTCACTGCAACTAAGCACCCACCACATATTAAAAAAAAAAAAAAAAAAAATTATTATTATTATTATTACTAAAATGAAGCTTATTTATAATTTCTTATACATCGTGTCCAATTAAGGTTGGTAACACAAAAATCCCTGTTTATTTTTGTAAGTTGTACAGATTAAAATTGTGTTTTAACCCGTCACCTCCTCCACTCCGGCCTGTCATTAAAATCGACTAATCGGTTTTGAATTGAATTCAATTTTAAGACCTATTTTTAAAACCAACTTGTAGAACCGGTTTTGAATTCTATATGTATAATGTCAATTTTAATTAATAAGAAAACGTCTTTTTAAATACTGTTTAGTTTGACCAATATAATATTTATTAAGATAAATATTAATCTCACTGAAATATTTGGTTGGAGGTTGAATTTCCTCATGATAAACACCCGAATCTATCCACCATTAGATTCCTGAACCATAAATACACAATACCAACTTTAAAACATGCCAACGAAACTCAAATCGTATAACTTAACAGAACGTACTCGTAAAATTTTATTGGAGTTTCGGAAGTGTGTAAGCGTAGGGGAATTCCCCGAAAATCGTCCTACTACCGTATATTACATACCAGCCGCCATCGCGACAGCGATCGTCCTCATCGCATCGTCCCATCGCGTCGTCTTTATAAATATTAAAGGCGAGCTTATAAAGTCGATGAAGTGTTATTGAAACGACGATGATGTCGAGATGCTACTCTAAACTATTACTATACTTACCACGACAGTTTATTCGTGGAAAAGAAGCTTTATCACGACCCATCCGCGCTTATAAATAAAAACAAGGGGGCTGTGGGATATGAGAGAGGAGAGAGGGGACTGTCGAATATCGAATTAAATTTTACGGCTTCTGATTCTCGTTTACGATTGAAAATAAAAACGGTTTTTTATAGCGATTCCAACCTAAATATAACTAAAAATATTTGACAGGTGACGTACGTCATCGTTCGCGAGCGATTTATAATTGTTTCTACCTCGAAATTCTTTCGGGGAAAATTATTTAACTAATTCGTTAGAGAGTCGCAGATGACGCCTTAAAAGTGTTTACCGGGTGTTCTTTGCGTTAAGTAGAAATTCTTTTGCTCTACGAGAGACGTAATAGATTCGGTTGTTAGCTTGTTAGAGGTTAACACTTTAAAAGCTCGCTTATACCATCTATATACATATATATCGGGGTAATTGCTTCATTTCTAATGCATAATAGAAACGTAAAAGGGAATAAGGTTTAAACGTTTAAATAAATATGTTTAGAAACGTCGTTAGCATCGTAGCGACCCTATATATTATTGCATCACGTATTTTATCGTGTTACGAGTATGTGGGAAAATAATTCGTCCAGTTATTTGTTTGGCATCGTTAAGGAACGAAATTATAACTCTGCTCCGCTCTACCGTATAGTTAGATTAAAACTACGCTATTCTAGCGCAAAAACGTGATCCATTCAATATTTATAATTACATATTATACGTTTTTAATGGATGTGTGCTTTAGCTAAGCTTGCGCTTATATCTGATTACGTCACGGTTGAAAATTATCGTGATAAAATATAACGACAATGTTGTAAATCGAATGTCCATGATGGTACAATTATAAAACGTTACGATAATAATGTCGAATAGTGTACTCAATTTTGACAGTTCGTTAAATTTTTTAATTTTAAATGATTTAAAACTTTAATCTACTATATTTATTAATAATTTTCGTTAATTCGCAATGTTTATACTACTAATTTGCTGTAAAGTTAAATAAAATAGAAATTTTAGTGTAAAAATTAGATTTTTGACACTTCTTTAATAGAACTATTTAATTTACCAAATTACGCTTACTAATGCGGTTTTACACGTAGAATCTGTTTATATTAATTATAATTCGATTCAAAAATAGATTATTTTAATAATTGCGGTTTAAATTTATTAATTTTACCGATTCGTTTATGTTTATTCTCACTTGATGGTTTCCGCCAATCAAATCGCAGCATTTGTAAGAGGACGCTTTCGCGTTAGCTGTCAATTTAGTTCGGTTCATGTTTATGTTTGGAGTGTTTAAATGTGTTATTAATCGCCGATATGGTTAGTTTAATTAGCAAATTCGTATTAATCGTGATGTTAAGTGAGTGTAAGAGCTGCTACTACCGATGGGGTAAGTTAATCTTTACCTTTATTTACGAGGGATATTTTGAAACTAAATATACAAGGGGTAAAATAATAGTTTTGCGATTAATTTGAGTGCAAATTATATTTAAATATTCAGTATCCACGAAACATAACGTCATAATTTCAGCGCTATTTCAACGTTGTTTAAATGAAAAATGCATCCCTGCATTTACCGTATCAGCGCAGGGATAGTAATTTTTTTAAATCTCACCAGACCCATCCAACTGTTAATTTCCCCTGCGTATTTTCGTCTTGTACAGCACAACCTACATCTACGTCCGTGTTTTCCTCATTTAAAATTCTAAATACATTCGACTATATTTGCATGGTTGTTGTACTACCAACGCCAACTTGATAAAAGTTCATCTTAAATGAATATTGTTACACGTCTATGAATTGAAGATATAATTCATCACGTATATATTAGAAACACCTGCACGTCATATTGAACGAACTATTTAAGTATATATATACGGGGGTTTTGTGCTTTTTTATAATTAATACATCTGAGACAAAGTAATGAGCCTGCAATGCATCAACGTCAAGCATTTTTCTACACGTTCGTTACAGGCAATGGGTTTACAAAAGCCGGTTTTCCTATCTATTTCTTCTCTTGTAAAAGGATACATAATACTTTTCATTATCCTGTGTGAATGTATGTATCAAGCGGTTACTTTTTTTTAGTCGTTGAACGCAATTTCTATTGGTTATTATATCAAAGCACGGATAGATTGACATCCTACTATTACCGATCATTTGTTTTATTACCATAGCATACTAGTATAGTAATACTTTTATTACTCACAAAATAACGAAAACAACAATTACAAATAATATAACGCCATTAATATAAATAAAAAAAACGTCCTCGCTGCACTATTACCAAACATCGACTCCCTTCTCACATGTTTTCTTCTGCCAATCCCCGTATTCCCTTAAATGGCGCGAAAACCGTCAAATTCAAATTCAAACTTCTATTCGTAGCTAACATTCGGCCATCCGTTGCTTCTTTTCGTCCGCGAACTAGATACTTGGGTTGAGTTTTAATTCTGTGGCTCTTGTTCTCGTTATGGTCCTCTACTTGGATCACTTCTGGTTCTCGTTCGTCTTCCACTACTTCTTCATCATCTTCCTTTTCTTCGCCGTCTTCATCCAAGTTCCTTATCTCGAATCTCTTTAGGTCGTCTATCGCTACAACTCCCTTATAGAATTTCTGCGTACGTTGAGTTTCTGGTAAATCTTCCACCATGTATCTGTCGTGAGGAAGCGTCTTTGTAATAATATACGGTCCTCTGTATCGTGGCAAAAGCTTTCGAGAGTCACCTGTAGACTGAGTTTCTCGCTTTACTAGTACTAAATCTCCTTCAGTAAAAGTTTCGCCTCGGCTTCTCTTTCGATTATATCTACGTTGCTGTTCGGCTTGATCTTCTTTGATACGATCATGGGTTAATTCTCTTTCTCGAGTTAAGTCTCTATTAGCAGATATCCACTGCAACATCTCATCGTGTAAAGGGTTACCTTGAAAATCTCGGGGGGCTGTAACCAAATAAAAGGAAGAATGGGGTCCCTTTTGTTGTTCGATGAGCCATATTATTATATCTGTGGTATTACTTCGTCCCAATCTCGACCCTCCGGATCTTTAGATAATGAAGCAATAGCTGGTGTTAATACTCTGTTTACGCGTTCACATTGGCCATTTGCTCGAGGTGTTGTCTGAGTTGCATTTCTAACATGAACTATATTCCTTTCTTTGCAATACGTTTCAAAGGGTTTACCAGTAAAAGCTGTACCGCGATCTGTTATGACTCTAGTTGGACGACCAAATAATTGACAAATTATGACCATTTTTTATAAGAGGAAATTTAACTGGCAACGTCTACTTAAATTTATCGCGAAATGAGGTTGTTCCAGCACTTTCGGCACTCTTTCCAAATGCAAACATAGGTGATCACCCTAATGCACATTTTTGGTTTCAACAAGATGGAGCTCTACCCCTCCCCCCCATTTTGCCCATAATGTCCGCGATTATTTGAATGAATTTTTTCCGGAACGTTGGATCGGACGTAGAGGAGCAATCGAATGGTCAGCACGTTCGCCAGATCTCTCGCCATTAGATTTTTTCTTTTGGGGTCACTTGAAATGTCAAGTGTACAAAAATTGTCCCCATAATCTTGAACAATTGGAAGAGAGAATAGTTCAAGAAGCCAATCGCATCACTCCAGAACAAATACAAAATTCAATAAGAAATTTCACTGACCGTTTACATTTTTCCGGAAGTGATATTTATTCAAAAATACTTTCACGTGATATTTCGTAAAAACTCAAAAATTTGCTAGCCGGGCATTTGTTGAATTTTTAAACTCTGAAGGGTGGAACAGATTGTACTCGGCGTCCTGAGTCTTGTACCGAAGAGATTTCGGCTCTATCTCTCTTAATTGCCGAGATATTTCGTAAAAACTCAAAAATTTGCTAGCCGGGCATTTGTTGAATTTTTAAACTCTGAAGGGTGGAACAGATTGTACTCGGCGTCCTGAGTCTTGTACCGAAGAGATTTCGGCTCTATCTCTCTTCATTGCCGAGATATTTCGTAAAAACTGAAAAATTTGCTAGCCGGGCATTTGTTGAATTTTTAAACTCTGAAGGGTGGAACAGATTGTACTCGGCGTCCTGAGTCTTGTACCGAAGAGATTTCGGCTCTATCTCTCTTAATTGCCGAGATATTTCGTAAAAACCGAAAAATTTGCTAGCCGGGCATTTGTTGAATTTTTAAACTCTGAAGGGTGGAACAGATTGTACTCGGCGTCCTGAGTCTTGTACCGAAGAGATTTCGGCTCTATCTCTCTTAATTGCCGAGATATTTCGTAAAAACTCAAAAATTTGCTAGCCGGGCATTTGTTGAATTTTTAATCTCTGAAGGGTGGAACAGATTGTACTCGGCGTCCTGAGTCTTGTACCGAAGAGATTTCGGCTCTATCTCTCTTAATTGCCGAGATATTTCGTAAAAACTGAAAAATTTGCTAGCCGGGCATTTGTTGAATTTTTAAACTCTGAAGGGTGGAACAGATTGTACTCGGCGTCCTGAGTCTTGTACCGAAGAGATTTCGGCTCTATCTCTCTTCATTGCCGAGATATTTCGTAAAAACCGACAAATTTGCTAGCCGGGCATTTGTTGAATTTTTTAAACTCTGAAGGGTGGAACAGATTGTACTCGGCGTCCTGAGTCTTGTACCGAAGAGATTTCGGCTCTATCTCTCTTAATTGCCGAGATATTTCGTAAAAACTGAAAAATTTGCTAGCCGGGCATTTGTTGAATTTTTAAACTCTGAAGGGTGGAACAGATTGTACTCAGCGTCCTGAGTCTTGTACCGAAGAGATTTCGGCTCTATCTCTCTTAATTGCCGAGATATTTCGTAAAAACCGACAAATTTGCTAGCCGGGCATTTGTTGAATTTTTTAAACTCTGAAGGGTGGAACAGATTGTACTCGGCGTCCTGAGTCTTGTACCGAAGAGATTTCGGCTCTATCTCTCTTAATTGCCGAGATATTTCGTAAAAACTGAAAAATTTGCTAGCCGGGCATTTGTTGAATTTTTTAACTCTGAAGGGTGGAACAGATTGTACTCGGCGTCCTGAGTCTTGTACCGAAGAGATTTCGGCTCTATCTCTCTTAATTGCCGAGATATTTCGTAAAAACCGACAAATTTGCTAGCCGGGCATTTGTTGAATTTTTAAACTCTGAAGGGTGGAACAGATTGTACTCGGCGTCCTGAGTCTTGTACCGAAGAGATTTCGGCTCTATCTCTCTTAATTGCCGAGATATTTCGTAAAAACCGACAAATTTGCTAGCCGGGCATTTGTTGAATTTTTAAACTCTGAAGGGTGGAACAGATTGTACTCGGCGTCCTGAGTCTTGTACCGAAGAGATTTCGGCTCTATCTCTCTTCATTGCCGAGATATTTCGTAAAAACTGAAAAATTTGCTAGCCGGGCATTTGTTGAATTTTTAAACTCTGAAGGGTGGAACAGATTGTACTCGGCGTCCTGAGTCTTGTACCGAAGAGATTTCGGCTCTATCTCTCTTAATTGCCGAGATATTTCGTAAAAACTGAAAAATTTGCTAGCCGGGCATTTGTTGAATTTTTAAACTCTGAAGGGTGGAACAGATTGTACTCGGCGTCCTGAGTCTTGTACCGAAGAGATTTCGGCTCTATCTCTCTTCATTGCCGAGATATTTCGTAAAAACCGACAAATTTGCTAGCCGGGCATTTGTTGAATTTTTAAACTCTGAAGGGTGGAACAGATTGTACTCGGCGTCCTGAGTCTTGTACCGAAGAGATTTCGGCTCTATCTCTCTTCATTGCCGAGATATTTCGTAAAAACCGACAAATTTGCTAGCCGGGCATTTGTTGAATTTTTAAACTCTGAAGGGTGGAACAGATTGTACTCGGCGTCCTGAGTCTTGTACCGAAGAGATTTCGGCTCTATCTCTCTTCATTGCCGAGATATTTCGTAAAAACCGACAAATTTGCTAGCCGGGCATTTGTTGAATTTTTTTAACTCTGAAGGGTGGAACAGATTGTACTCGGCGTCCTGAGTCTTGTACCGAAGAGATTTCGGCTCTATCTCTCTTAATTGCCGAGATATTTCGTAAAAACCGACAAATTTGCTAGCCGGGCATTTGTTGAATTTTTAAACTCTGAAGGGTGGAACAGATTGTACTCGGCGTCCTGAGTCTTGTACCGAAGAGATTTCGGCTCTATCTCTCTTAATTGCCGAGATATTTCGTAAAAACCGACAAATTTGCTAGCCGGGCATTTGTTGAATTTTTAAACTCTGAAGGGTGGAACAGATTGTACTCGGCGTCCTGAGTCTTGTACCGAAGAGATTTCGGCTCTATCTCTCTTAATTGCCGAGATATTTCGTAAAAACCGACAAATTTGCTAGCCGGGCATTTGTTGAATTTTTTAAACTCTGAAGGGTGGAACAGATTGTACTCGGCGTCCTGAGTCTTGTACCGAAGAGATTTCGGCTCTATCTCTCTTCATTGCCGAGATATTTCGTAAAAACTCAAAAATTTGCTAGCCGGGCATTTGTTGAATTTTTAAACTCTGAAGGGTGGAACAGATTGTACTCGGCGTCCTGAGTCTTGTACCGAAGAGATTTCGGCTCTATCTCTCTTCATTGCCGAGATATTTCGTAAAAACTGACAAATTTGCTAGCCGGGCATTTGTTGAATTTTTAAACTCTGAAGGGTGGAACAGATTGTACTCGGCGTCCTGAGTCTTGTACCGAAGAGATTTCGGCTCTATCTCTCTTCATTGCCGAGATATTTCGTAAAAACCGACAAATTTGCTAGCCGGGCATTTGTTGAATTTTTAAACTCTGAAGGGTGGAACAGATTGTACTCGGCGTCCTGAGTCTTGTACCGAAGAGATTTCGGCTCTATCTCTCTTCATTGCCGAGATATTTCGTAAAAACCGACAAATTTGCTAGCCGGGCATTTGTTGAATTTTTAAACTCTGAAGGGTGGAACAGATTGTACTCGGCGTCCTGAGTCTTGTACCGAAGAGATTTCGGCTCTATCTCTCTTCATTGCCGAGATATTTCGTAAAAACTGACAAATTTGCTAGCCGGGCATTTGTTGAATTTTTTAACTCTGAAGGGTGGAACAGATTGTACTCGGCGTCCTGAGTCTTGTACCGAAGAGATTTCGGCTCTATCTCTCTTAATTGCCGAGATATTTCGTAAAAACTGAAAAATTTGCTAGCCGGGCATTTGTTGAATTTTTAAACTCTGAAGGGTGGAACAGATTGTACTCGGCGTCCTGAGTCTTGTACCGAAGAGATTTCGGCTCTATCTCTCTTCATTGCCGAGATATTTCGTAAAAACTCAAAAATTTGCTAGCCGGGCATTTGTTGAATTTTTAAACTCTGAAGGGTGGAACAGATTGTACTCGGCGTCCTGAGTCTTGTACCGAAGAGATTTCGGCTCTATCTCTCTTCATTGCCGAGATATTTCGTAAAAACTGACAAATTTGCTAGCCGGGCATTTGTTGAATTTTTAAACTCTGAAGGGTGGAACAGATTGTACTCGGCGTCCTGAGTCTTGTACCGAAGAGATTTCGGCTCTATCTCTCTTCATTGCCGAGATATTTCGTAAAAACCGACAAATTTGCTAGCCGGGCATTTGTTGAATTTTTTAACTCTGAAGGGTGGAACAGATTGTACTCGGCGTCCTGAGTCTTGTACCGAAGAGATTTCGGCTCTATCTCTCTTAATTGCCGAGATATTTCGTAAAAACCGACAAATTTGCTAGCCGGGCATTTGTTGAATTTTTAAACTCTGAAGGGTGGAACAGATTGTACTCGGCGTCCTGAGTCTTGTACCGAAGAGATTTCGGCTCTATCTCTCTTAATTGCCGAGATATTTCGTAAAAACCGACAAATTTGCTAGCCGGGCATTTGTTGAATTTTTAAACTCTGAAGGGTGGAACAGATTGTACTCGGCGTCCTGAGTCTTGTACCGAAGAGATTTCGGCTCTATCTCTCTTAATTGCCGAGATATTTCGTAAAAACTGACAAATTTGCTAGCCGGGCATTTGTTGAATTTTTTAACTCTGAAGGGTGGAACAGATTGTACTCGGCGTCCTGAGTCTTGTACCGAAGAGATTTCGGCTCTATCTCTCTTAATTGCCGAGATATTTCGTAAAAACCGACAAATTTGCTAGCCGGGCATTTGTTGAATTTTTAAACTCTGAAGGGTGGAACAGATTGTACTCGGCGTCCTGAGTCTTGTACCGAAGAGATTTCGGCTCTATCTCTCTTAATTGCCGAGATATTTCGTAAAAACCGAAAAATTTGCTAGCCGGGCATTTGTTGAATTTTTAAACTCTGAAGGGTGGAACAGATTGTACTCGGCGTCCTGAGTCTTGTACCGAAGAGATTTCGGCTCTATCTCTCTTAATTGCCGAGATATTTCGTAAAAACTGAAAAATTTGCTAGCCGGGCATTTGTTGAATTTTTAAACTCTGAAGGGTGGAACAGATTGTACTCGGCGTCCTGAGTCTTGTACCGAAGAGATTTCGGCTCTATCTCTCTTCATTGCCGAGATATTTCGTAAAAACTGAAAAATTTGCTAGCCGGGCATTTGTTGAATTTTTAAACTCTGAAGGGTGGAACAGATTGTACTCGGCGTCCTGAGTCTTGTACCGAAGAGATTTCGGCTCTATCTCTCTTCATTGCCGAGATATTTCGTAAAAACTGAAAAATTTGCTAGCCGGGCATTTGTTGAATTTTTAAACTCTGAAGGGTGGAACAGATTGTACTCGGCGTCCTGAGTCTTGTACCGAAGAGATTTCGGCTCTATCTCTCTTCATTGCCGAGATATTTCGTAAAAACCGACAAATTTGCTAGCCGGGCATTTGTTGAATTTTTAAACTCTGAAGGGTGGAACAGATTGTACTCGGCGTCCTGAGTCTTGTACCGAAGAGATTTCGGCTCTATCTCTCTTCATTGCCGAGATATTTCGTAAAAACTGAAAAATTTGCTAGCCGGGCATTTGTTGAATTTTTAAACTCTGAAGGGTGGAACAGATTGTACTCGGCGTCCTGAGTCTTGTACCGAAGAGATTTCGGCTCTATCTCTCTTCATTGCCGAGATATTTCGTAAAAACTGAAAAATTTGCTAGCCGGGCATTTGTTGAATTTTTAAACTCTGAAGGGTGGAACAGATTGTACTCGGCGTCCTGAGTCTTGTACCGAAGAGATTTCGGCTCTATCTCTCTTCATTGCCGAGATATTTCGTAAAAACTGAAAAATTTGCTAGCCGGGCATTTGTTGAATTTTTAAACTCTGAAGGGTGGAACAGATTGTACTCGGCGTCCTGAGTCTTGTACCGAAGAGATTTCGGCTCTATCTCTCTTCATTGCCGAGATATTTCGTAAAAACCGACAAATTTGCTAGCCGGGCATTTGTTGAATTTTTAAACTCTGAAGGGTGGAACAGATTGTACTCGGCGTCCTGAGTCTTGTACCGAAGAGATTTCGGCTCTATCTCTCTTCATTGCCGAGATATTTCGTAAAAACTGAAAAATTTGCTAGCCGGGCATTTGTTGAATTTTTAAACTCTGAAGGGTGGAACAGATTGTACTCGGCGTCCTGAGTCTTGTACCGAAGAGATTTCGGCTCTATCTCTCTTCATTGCCGAGATATTTCGTAAAAACTGAAAAATTTGCTAGCCGGGCATTTGTTGAATTTTTAAACTCTGAAGGGTGGAACAGATTGTACTCGGCGTCCTGAGTCTTGTACCGAAGAGATTTCGGCTCTATCTCTCTTCATTGCCGAGATATTTCGTAAAAACTGAAAAATTTGCTAGCCGGGCATTTGTTGAATTTTTAAACTCTGAAGGGTGGAACAGATTGTACTCGGCGTCCTGAGTCTTGTACCGAAGAGATTTCGGCTCTATCTCTCTTCATTGCCGAGATATTTCGTAAAAACCGACAAATTTGCTAGCCGGGCATTTGTTGAATTTTTAAACTCTGAAGGGTGGAACAGATTGTACTCGGCGTCCTGAGTCTTGTACCGAAGAGATTTCGGCTCTATCTCTCTTCATTGCCGAGATATTTCGTAAAAACTGAAAAATTTGCTAGCCGGGCATTTGTTGAATTTTTAAACTCTGAAGGGTGGAACAGATTGTACTCGGCGTCCTGAGTCTTGTACCGAAGAGATTTCGGCTCTATCTCTCTTCATTGCCGAGATATTTCGTAAAAACTGAAAAATTTGCTAGCCGGGCATTTGTTGAATTTTTAAACTCTGAAGGGTGGAACAGATTGTACTCGGCGTCCTGAGTCTTGTACCGAAGAGATTTCGGCTCTATCTCTCTTCATTGCCGAGATATTTCGTAAAAACCGACAAATTTGCTAGCCGGGCATTTGTTGAATTTTTTAAACTCTGAAGGGTGGAACAGATTGTACTCGGCGTCCTGAGTCTTGTACCGAAGAGATTTCGGCTCTATCTCTCTTCATTGCCGAGATATTTCGTAAAAACTGAAAAATTTGCTAGCCGGGCATTTGTTGAATTTTTAAACTCTGAAGGGTGGAACAGATTGTACTCGGCGTCCTGAGTCTTGTACCGAAGAGATTTCGGCTCTATCTCTCTTCATTGCCGAGATATTTCGTAAAAACCGAAAATTTGCTAGCCGGGCATTTGTTGAATTTTTAAACTCTGAAGGGTGGAACAGATTGTACTCGGCGTCCTGAGTCTTGTACCGAAGAGATTTCGGCTCTATCTCTCTTCATTGCCGAGATATTTCGTAAAAACTGAAAAATTTGCTAGCCGGGCATTTGTTGAATTTTTAAACTCTGAAGGGTGGAACAGATTGTACTCGGCGTCCTGAGTCTTGTACCGAAGAGATTTCGGCTCTATCTCTCTTAATTGCCGAGATATTTCGTAAAAACCGACAAATTTGCTAGCCGGGCATTTGTTGAATTTTTAAACTCTGAAGGGTGGAACAGATTGTACTCGGCGTCCTGAGTCTTGTACCGAAGAGATTTCGGCTCTATCTCTCTTCATTGCCGAGATATTTCGTAAAAACCGAAAAATTTGCTAGCCGGGCATTTGTTGAATTTTTAAACTCTGAAGGGTGGAACAGATTGTACTCGGCGTCCTGAGTCTTGTACCGAAGAGATTTCGGCTCTATCTCTCTTCATTGCCGAGATATTTCGTAAAAACCGACAAATTTGCTAGCCGGGCATTTGTTGAATTTTTAAACTCTGAAGGGTGGAACAGATTGTACTCGGCGTCCTGAGTCTTGTACCGAAGAGATTTCGGCTCTATCTCTCTTCATTGCCGAGATATTTCGTAAAAACCGAAAAATTTGCTAGCCGGGCATTTGTTGAATTTTTAAACTCTGAAGGGTGGAACAGATTGTACTCGGCGTCCTGAGTCTTGTACCGAAGAGATTTCGGCTCTATCTCTCTTCATTGCCGAGATATTTCGTAAAAACCGAAAAATTTGCTAGCCGGGCATTTGTTGAATTTTTAAACTCTGAAGGGTGGAACAGATTGTACTCGGCGTCCTGAGTCTTGTACCGAAGAGATTTCGGCTCTATCTCTCTTCATTGCCGAGATATTTCGTAAAAACCGACAAATTTGCTAGCCGGGCATTTGTTGAATTTTTAAACTCTGAAGGGTGGAACAGATTGTACTCGGCGTCCTGAGTCTTGTACCGAAGAGATTTCGGCTCTATCTCTTTCATTGCCGAGATATTTCGTAAAAACCGAAAAATTTGCTAGCCGGGCATTTGTTGAATTTTTAAACTCTGAAGGGTGGAACAGATTGTACTCGGCGTCCTGAGTCTTGTACCGAAGAGATTTCGGCTCTATCTCTCTTCATTGCCGAGATATTTCGTAAAAACCGACAAATTTGCTAGCCGGGCATTTGTTGAATTTTTTTAACTCTGAAGGGTGGAACAGATTGTACTCGGCGTCCTGAGTCTTGTACCGAAGAGATTTCGGCTCTATCTCTCTTAATTGCCGAGATATTTCGTAAAAACTGAAAAATTTGCTAGCCGGGCATTTGTTGAATTTTTAAACTCTGAAGGGTGGAACAGATTGTACTCGGCGTCCTGAGTCTTGTACCGAAGAGATTTCGGCTCTATCTCTCTTCATTGCCGAGATATTTCGTAAAAACCGACAAATTTGCTAGCCGGGCATTTGTTGAATTTTTAAACTCTGAAGGGTGGAACAGATTGTACTCGGCGTCCTGAGTCTTGTACCGAAGAGATTTCGGCTCTATCTCTCTTCATTGCCGAGATATTTCGTAAAAACCGACAAATTTGCTAGCCGGGCATTTGTTGAATTTTTTAACTCTGAAGGGTGGAACAGATTGTACTCGGCGTCCTGAGTCTTGTACCGAAGAGATTTCGGCTCTATCTCTTTCATTGCCGAGATATTTCGTAAAAACCGAAAAATTTGCTAGCCGGGCATTTGTTGAATTTTTAAACTCTGAAGGGTGGAACAGATTGTACTCGGCGTCCTGAGTCTTGTACCGAAGAGATTTCGGCTCTATCTCTCTTCATTGCCGAGATATTTCGTAAAAACCGACAAATTTGCTAGCCGGGCATTTGTTGAATTTTTTAACTCTGAAGGGTGGAACAGATTGTACTCGGCGTCCTGAGTCTTGTACCGAAGAGATTTCGGCTCTATCTCTCTTCATTGCCGAGATATTTCGTAAAAACCGACAAATTTGCTAGCCGGGCATTTGTTGAATTTTTAAACTCTGAAGGGTGGAACAGATTGTACTCGGCGTCCTGAGTCTTGTACCGAAGAGATTTCGGCTCTATCTCTCTTCATTGCCGAGATATTTCGTAAAAACCGACAAATTTGCTAGCCGGGCATTTGTTGAATTTTTAAACTCTGAAGGGTGGAACAGATTGTACTCGGCGTCCTGAGTCTTGTACCGAAGAGATTTCGGCTCTATCTCTCTTCATTGCCGAGATATTTCGTAAAAACTGAAAAATTTGCTAGCCGGGCATTTGTTGAATTTTTAAACTCTGAAGGGTGGAACAGATTGTACTCGGCGTCCTGAGTCTTGTACCGAAGAGATTTCGGCTCTATCTCTCTTCATTGCCGAGATATTTCGTAAAAACCGACAAATTTGCTAGCCGGGCATTTGTTGAATTTTTAAACTCTGAAGGGTGGAACAGATTGTACTCGGCGTCCTGAGTCTTGTACCGAAGAGATTTCGGCTCTATCTCTCTTCATTGCCGAGATATTTCGTAAAAACTGAAAAATTTGCTAGCCGGGCATTTGTTGAATTTTTAAACTCTGAAGGGTGGAACAGATTGTACTCGGCGTCCTGAGTCTTGTACCGAAGAGATTTCGGCTCTATCTCTCTTCATTGCCGAGATATTTCGTAAAAACCGACAAATTTGCTAGCCGGGCATTTGTTGAATTTTTTAACTCTGAAGGGTGGAACAGATTGTACTCGGCGTCCTGAGTCTTGTACCGAAGAGATTTCGGCTCTATCTCTCTTAATTGCCGAGATATTTCGTAAAAACTGAAAAATTTGCTAGCCGGGCATTTGTTGAATTTTTAAACTCTGAAGGGTGGAACAGATTGTACTCGGCGTCCTGAGTCTTGTACCGAAGAGATTTCGGCTCTATCTCTCTTCATTGCCGAGATATTTCGTAAAAACTGAAAAATTTGCTAGCCGGGCATTTGTTGAATTTTTAAACTCTGAAGGGTGGAACAGATTGTACTCGGCGTCCTGAGTCTTGTACCGAAGAGATTTCGGCTCTATCTCTCTTCATTGCCGAGATATTTCGTAAAAACCGACAAATTTGCTAGCCGGGCATTTGTTGAATTTTTAAACTCTGAAGGGTGGAACAGATTGTACTCGGCGTCCTGAGTCTTGTACCGAAGAGATTTCGGCTCTATCTCTCTTCATTGCCGAGATATTTCGTAAAAACTGAAAAATTTGCTAGCCGGGCATTTGTTGAATTTTTTAAACTCTGAAGGGTGGAACAGATTGTACTCGGCGTCCTGAGTCTTGTACCGAAGAGATTTCGGCTCTATCTCTCTTAGTTGCCGAGATATTTCGTAAAAACCGAAAAATTTGCTAGCCGGGCATTTGTTGAATTTTTAAACTCTGAAGGGTGGAACAGATTGTACTCGGCGTCCTGAGTCTTGTACCGAAGAGATTTCGGCTCTATCTCTCTTCATTGCCGAGATATTTCGTAAAAACCGACAAATTTGCTAGCCGGGCATTTGTTGAATTTTTAAACTCTGAAGGGTGGAACAGATTGTACTCGGCGTCCTGAGTCTTGTACCGAAGAGATTTCGGCTCTATCTCTCTTCATTGCCGAGATATTTCGTAAAAACTGAAAAATTTGCTAGCCGGGCATTTGTTGAATTTTTAAACTCTGAAGGGTGGAACAGATTGTACTCGGCGTCCTGAGTCTTGTACCGAAGAGATTTCGGCTCTATCTCTCTTCATTGCCGAGATATTTCGTAAAAACCGACAAATTTGCTAGCCGGGCATTTGTTGAATTTTTAAACTCTGAAGGGTGGAACAGATTGTACTCGGCGTCCTGAGTCTTGTACCGAAGAGATTTCGGCTCTATCTCTCTTCATTGCCGAGATATTTCGTAAAAACCGAAAAATTTGCTAGCCGGGCATTTGTTGAATTTTTAAACTCTGAAGGGTGGAACAGATTGTACTCGGCGTCCTGAGTCTTGTACCGAAGAGATTTCGGCTCTATCTCTCTTCATTGCCGAGATATTTCGTAAAAACCGACAAATTTGCTAGCCGGGCATTTGTTGAATTTTTTAAACTCTGAAGGGTGGAACAGATTGTACTCGGCGTCCTGAGTCTTGTACCGAAGAGATTTCGGCTCTATCTCTCTTAATTGCCGAGATATTTCGTAAAAACTGAAAAATTTGCTAGCCGGGCATTTGTTGAATTTTTAAACTCTGAAGGGTGGAACAGATTGTACTCGGCGTCCTGAGTCTTGTACCGAAGAGATTTCGGCTCTATCTCTCTTCATTGCCGAGATATTTCGTAAAAACCGACAAATTTGCTAGCCGGGCATTTGTTGAATTTTTAAACTCTGAAGGGTGGAACAGATTGTACTCGGCGTCCTGAGTCTTGTACCGAAGAGATTTCGGCTCTATCTCTCTTCATTGCCGAGATATTTCGTAAAAACCGACAAATTTGCTAGCCGGGCATTTGTTGAATTTTTTAACTCTGAAGGGTGGAACAGATTGTACTCGGCGTCCTGAGTCTTGTACCGAAGAGATTTCGGCTCTATCTCTCTTCATTGCCGAGATATTTCGTAAAAACTGAAAAATTTGCTAGCCGGGCATTTGTTGAATTTTTAAACTCTGAAGGGTGGAACAGATTGTACTCGGCGTCCTGAGTCTTGTACCGAAGAGATTTCGGCTCTATCTCTCTTAATTGCCGAGATATTTCGTAAAAACCGACAAATTTGCTAGCCGGGCATTTGTTGAATTTTTTAACTCTGAAGGGTGGAACAGATTGTACTCGGCGTCCTGAGTCTTGTACCGAAGAGATTTCGGCTCTATCTCTCTTCATTGCCGAGATATTTCGTAAAAACTGAAAAATTTGCTAGCCGGGCATTTGTTGAATTTTTAAACTCTGAAGGGTGGAACAGATTGTACTCGGCGTCCTGAGTCTTGTACCGAAGAGATTTCGGCTCTATCTCTCTTCATTGCCGAGATATTTCGTAAAAACCGACAAATTTGCTAGCCGGGCATTTGTTGAATTTTTAAACTCTGAAGGGTGGAACAGATTGTACTCGGCGTCCTGAGTCTTGTACCGAAGAGATTTCGGCTCTATCTCTCTTCATTGCCGAGATATTTCGTAAAAACTGAAAAATTTGCTAGCCGGGCATTTGTTGAATTTTTAAACTCTGAAGGGTGGAACAGATTGTACTCGGCGTCCTGAGTCTTGTACCGAAGAGATTTCGGCTCTATCTCTCTTCATTGCCGAGATATTTCGTAAAAACTCAAAAATTTGCTAGCCGGGCATTTGTTGAATTTTTAAACTCTGAAGGGTGGAACAGATTGTACTCGGCGTCCTGAGTCTTGTACCGAAGAGATTTCGGCTCTATCTCTCTTCATTGCCGAGATATTTCGTAAAAACCGACAAATTTGCTAGCCGGGCATTTGTTGAATTTTTAAACTCTGAAGGGTGGAACAGATTGTACTCGGCGTCCTGAGTCTTGTACCGAAGAGATTTCGGCTCTATCTCTCTTCATTGCCGAGATATTTCGTAAAAACTGAAAAATTTGCTAGCCGGGCATTTGTTGAATTTTTAAACTCTGAAGGGTGGAACAGATTGTACTCGGCGTCCTGAGTCTTGTACCGAAGAGATTTCGGCTCTATCTCTCTTCATTGCCGAGATATTTCGTAAAAACCGACAAATTTGCTAGCCGGGCATTTGTTGAATTTTTTAACTCTGAAGGGTGGAACAGATTGTACTCGGCGTCCTGAGTCTTGTACCGAAGAGATTTCGGCTCTATCTCTCTTAATTGCCGAGATATTTCGTAAAAACTGAAAAATTTGCTAGCCGGGCATTTGTTGAATTTTTAAACTCTGAAGGGTGGAACAGATTGTACTCGGCGTCCTGAGTCTTGTACCGAAGAGATTTCGGCTCTATCTCTCTTCATTGCCGAGATATTTCGTAAAAACTGAAAAATTTGCTAGCCGGGCATTTGTTGAATTTTTTTAACTCTGAAGGGTGGAACAGATTGTACTCGGCGTCCTGAGTCTTGTACCGAAGAGATTTCGGCTCTATCTCTCTTCATTGCCGAGATATTTCGTAAAAACCGACAAATTTGCTAGCCGGGCATTTGTTGAATTTTTTAACTCTGAAGGGTGGAACAGATTGTACTCGGCGTCCTGAGTCTTGTACCGAAGAGATTTCGGCTCTATCTCTCTTCATTGCCGAGATATTTCGTAAAAACTGAAAAATTTGCTAGCCGGGCATTTGTTGAATTTTTTAACTCTGAAGGGTGGAACAGATTGTACTCGGCGTCCTGAGTCTTGTACCGAAGAGATTTCGGCTCTATCTCTCATATTGCCGAGATATTTCGTAAAAACCGAGAAATTTGCTAGCCGGGCATTTGTTGAATTTTTAAACTCTGAAGGGTGGAACAGATTGTACTCGGCGTCCTGAGTCTTGTACCGAAGAGATTTCGGCTCTATCTCTCTTCATTGCCGAGATATTTCGTAAAAACCGAAAATTTGCTAGCCGGGCATTTGTTGAATTTTTTAAACTCTGAAGGGTGGAACAGATTGTACTCGGCGTCCTGAGTCTTGTACCGAAGAGATTTCGGCTCTATCTCTCTTCATTGCCGAGATATTTCGTAAAAACTGAAAAATTTGCTAGCCGGGCATTTGTTGAATTTTTAAACTCTGAAGGGTGGAACAGATTGTACTCGGCGTCCTGAGTCTTGTACCGAAGAGATTTCGGCTCTATCTCTCTTCATTGCCGAGATATTTCGTAAAAACCGACAAATTTGCTAGCCGGGCATTTGTTGAATTTTTAAACTCTGAAGGGTGGAACAGATTGTACTCGGCGTCCTGAGTCTTGTACCGAAGAGATTTCGGCTCTATCTCTCTTCATTGCCGAGATATTTCGTAAAAACTGAAAAATTTGCTAGCCGGGCATTTGTTGAATTTTTAAACTCTGAAGGGTGGAACAGATTGTACTCGGCGTCCTGAGTCTTGTACCGAAGAGATTTCGGCTCTATCTCTCTTCATTGCCGAGATATTTCGTAAAAACCGACAAATTTGCTAGCCGGGCATTTGTTGAATTTTTTAACTCTGAAGGGTGGAACAGATTGTACTCGGCGTCCTGAGTCTTGTACCGAAGAGATTTCGGCTCTATCTCTCTTAATTGCCGAGATATTTCGTAAAAACTGAAAAATTTGCTAGCCGGGCATTTGTTGAATTTTTTAACTCTGAAGGGTGGAACAGATTGTACTCGGCGTCCTGAGTCTTGTACCGAAGAGATTTCGGCTCTATCTCTCTTCATTGCCGAGATATTTCGTAAAAACCGACAAATTTGCTAGCCGGGCATTTGTTGAATTTTTTAACTCTGAAGGGTGGAACAGATTGTACTCGGCGTCCTGAGTCTTGTACCGAAGAGATTTCGGCTCTATCTCTCTTCATTGCCGAGATATTTCGTAAAAACTGAAAAATTTGCTAGCCGGGCATTTGTTGAATTTTTAAACTCTGAAGGGTGGAACAGATTGTACTCGGCGTCCTGAGTCTTGTACCGAAGAGATTTCGGCTGTATCTCTCTTAATTGCCGAGATATTTCGTAAAAACCGACAAATTTGCTAGCCGGGCATTTGTTGAATTTTTTAACTCTGAAGGGTGGAACAGATTGTACTCGGCGTCCTGAGTCTTGTACCGAAGAGATTTCGGCTCTATCTCTCTTCATTGCCGAGATATTTCGTAAAAACTGAAAAATTTGCTAGCCGGGCATTTGTTGAATTTTTAAACTCTGAAGGGTGGAACAGATTGTACTCGGCGTCCTGAGTCTTGTACCGAAGAGATTTCGGCTCTATCTCTCTTCATTGCCGAGATATTTCGTAAAAACCGACAAATTTGCTAGCCGGGCATTTGTTGAATTTTTAAACTCTGAAGGGTGGAACAGATTGTACTCGGCGTCCTGAGTCTTGTACCGAAGAGATTTCGGCTCTATCTCTCTTCATTGCCGAGATATTTCGTAAAAACTGAAAAATTTGCTAGCCGGGCATTTGTTGAATTTTTAATCTCTGAAGGGTGGAACAGATTGTACTCGGCGTCCTGAGTCTTGTACCGAAGAGATTTCGGCTCTATCTCTCTTCATTGCCGAGATATTTCGTAAAAACTCAAAAATTTGCTAGCCGGGCATTTGTTGAATTTTTAAACTCTGAAGGGTGGAACAGATTGTACTCGGCGTCCTGAGTCTTGTACCGAAGAGATTTCGGCTCTATCTCTCTTCATTGCCGAGATATTTCGTAAAAACCGAAAAATTTGCTAGCCGGGCATTTGTTGAATTTTTAAACTCTGAAGGGTGGAACAGATTGTACTCGGCGTCCTGAGTCTTGTACCGAAGAGATTTCGGCTCTATCTCTCTTCATTGCCGAGATATTTCGTAAAAACTGAAAAATTTGCTAGCCGGGCATTTGTTGAATTTTTAATCTCTGAAGGGTGGAACAGATTATACTCGGCGTCCTGAGTCTTGTACCGAAGAGATTTCGGCTCTATCTCTCTTCATTGCCGAGATATTTCGTAAAAACCGACAAATTTGCTAGCCGGGCATTTGTTGAATTTTTTAACTCTGAAGGGTGGAACAGATTGTACTCGGCGTCCTGAGTCTTGTACCGAAGAGATTTCGGCTCTATCTCTCTTAATTGCCGAGATATTTCGTAAAAACTGAAAAATTTGCTAGCCGGGCATTTGTTGAATTTTTTAAACTCTGAAGGGTGGAACAGATTGTACTCGGCGTCCTGAGTCTTGTACCGAAGAGATTTCGGCTCTATCTCTCTTAATTGCCGAGATATTTCGTAAAAACTGAAAAATTTGCTAGCCGGGCATTTGTTGAATTTTTAATCTCTGAAGGGTGGAACAGATTATACTCGGCGTCCTGAGTCTTGTACCGAAGAGATTTCGGCTCTATCTCTCTTCATTGCCGAGATATTTCGTAAAAACCGACAAATTTGCTAGCCGGGCATTTGTTGAATTTTGAAACTCTGAAGGGTGGAACAGATTGTACTCGGCGTCCTGAGTCTTGTACCGAAGAGATTTCGGCTCTATCTCTCTTCATTGCCGAGATATTTCGTAAAAACTGAAAAATTTGCTAGCCGGGCATTTGTTGAATTTTTTAACTCTGAAGGGTGGAACAGATTGTACTCGGCGTCCTGAGTCTTGTACCGAAGAGATTTCGGCTCTATCTCTCATAGTTGCCGAGATATTTCGAAAAAACCGAGAAATTTGCTAGCCGGGCATTTGTTGAATTTTTAAACTCTGAAGGGTGGAACAGATTGTACTCGGCGTCCTGAGTCTTGTACCGAAGAGATTTCGGCTCTATCTCTCTTAATTGTCGAGATATTTTGTAAAAACCCTGTCACCCTGTATAGTAGTACATACATGCAAACAATTTCAGCCAAAATAAAATAAGATAAAAATCTCCAGGAAAAAAAAGGAGAAAGATGATTGCGGATTCGCTCGAGCGTGGATATAATCTATTCCTCGACGAAGAAATTTAATTTTTGGCAGCATCAGCCGAATGAGAGGCGTACAATAAAACGACGTATGTGTGTGTGTGTGTGTGTCAGTGTGCAGCGTAGAAAGGTAAACGAGTAGACTGACTAGTAGTAGTGGAGCATACATATATAGATATAGTGGATAGAGTATACTACAGCATCACATCGCACACGGCTAACAAAAAGGAACGACCACCCAATACGAATATCCGAAACATGTTTTCGGTGCGCAAATAAAAGTGTAAGTTATAATTTCCATTCCGCCCAAAACGAGTTATTATGTTTTACACGAACGGACACGTAACGTCTCGACACTTGTACCCATAATCTACCTGTGCGCGTTGTGTTGTGTTGTGTAGTATTTACTACTACATACAACGATAAAGGACCGAATATACATCAGCGGAAAACAAGTGTGCTATGTCTGCAATAACAACTTCGTCCGGTTAGATGATCCCAGTCGGACTCGGCTACCGTGTGTACGCGTCGTTTCGTAATATATCGAATTATATATTTTGATTTGTGGACGTTTTATAATAGCGCAGAAATATAATCGAATGTATCGCACGTGAAAACGAGATTTAGAAGAATAAATCCGGATGCCTCCGTCGTAACAATAAATATTATTTATCTGGATCTGTGGATGGATGAGGGGAACGATCTAATGCGACGTTGTCACGCGAAGAAACGCAACGGCGACTAAGAATACGTACACACACAATCACATACCTAAACGAGATACTAATGGATAACGAGCAAAAAACGCGACCATCCGGAACCGGAGCGGCGAGTGTAGGCGAGGGAACCTGAGGAGAACTCGATGGGAATCGTAGAAAACGTACGGTATATACCTATTATACGGGGCAGGTGTTGGAATGTAATTTGCGTCCGAGATCGAGAGTCTGTATATATGTATGTAAAACGGACGGTAAAAAGTGGCGACGTGGAAATGAGCTATAACGTCCGTTTTTTGCCGCTCGCTGTGCTAAATTGGTCATTTGAATTAGTATTTGTTAGGTACCGAGTTCTATCTGCGAAAAACTAGGGTTGCATATTATAATTTTGATTCACATGGAATGATGTTTTAACCTTTTTTATTTCTCCTCTTTCTTTCATTAAGTAGATTTTACCTTATACATTCTACACTACACTCTAACATTTTTTAAAAGTTCGATGATTGAGAAGTTAGACATTCAAATGTCAAATATGAACGATTTTGACGTTTAAATGTCAAATTTCGACAAGTTTGTCATTCGAAGATCGATATTTTTGACGTTTATGAATTAATTATGTTTATAAGTGTGGACATTTAAACGACAAACCTGAAAAATCGAGAGAAGAATCGAATTTGACGTTTAAATGTCAAATTTGGGCAAGTTTGCCGCTCAAAAGTCGATATTTTTGACGTTTACGTTTTAATTATGTTTATAAGTGTGGATATTTAAACGACAAACCTGAAGAATTTCGACATTTAACTTGTCAAATATAAATAATTTCGTTCTTCAGAACCGAATTTGACGTTTAAATGTCAAATTTGGGCAAACTTGTCAATCAAAGGTCGATATTTTTGACGTTTACGTGTTAATCATGATAATAAGTGTGACGTTTAAACGATAAATATGAAGAATTTTGACATTTATCGGTCAAATCTAAATAATTACGTTCTTCAGAATCGAATTTGACGTTTAAATGTCAAATTTGGGCAAATATTTCAATCAAAGGCCGATATTTTCGACATTTAACTGTCAAATCTAAACAATTTCGTTCTCTAGAATCGAATTTGACGTTTAACTGTCAAATTTGGTCAAGCTTATTATTCTAAGGTCGATATTTTCGACGTTCACGCGTTAATTACGACACTAAGTGTGACGTTTAAACGATAAACATGAAGAATTTTAACATTTAACTGTTAACTCTAAATAATTTCGTTCTTCGGAATCGAATTTGACGTTTAAATGTCAAATTTGGGCAAATATTTCAATCAAAGGTCGATATTTTCGACATTTAACTGTCAAATCTAAACAATTTCGTTCTCCAGAATCGAATTTGACGTTTATCTGTCAAATTTGGTCAAGCTTATTATTCTAAGGTCGATATTTTCGACGTTCACGCGTTAATTACGACACTAAGTGTGACGTTTAAACGATAAACATGAAGAATTTTAACATTTAACTGTTAAATCTAAATAATTTCGTTCTTCAGAATCGAATTTGACGTTTAAATGTCAAATTTGGGCAAATATTTCAATCAAAGGCCGATATTTTCGACATTTAACTGTCAAATCTAAACAATTTCGTTCTCCAGAATCGAATTTGACGTTTATCTGTCAAATTTGGTCAAGCTTATTATTCTAAGGTCGATATTTTCGACGTTCACGCGTTAATTACGACACTAAGTGTGACGTTTAAACGATAAACATGAAGAATTTTAACATTTAACTGTTAACTCTAAATAATTTCGTTCTTCAGAATCGAATTTGACGTTTAAATGTCAAATTTGGGCAAATATTTCAATCAAAGGCCGATATTTTCGACATTTAACTGTCAAATCTAAACAATTTCGTTCTCCAGAATCGAATTTGACGTTTATCTGTCAAATTTGGTCAAGCTTATTATTCTAAGGTCGATATTTTCGACGTTCACGCGTTAATTACGACACTAAGTGTGACGTTTAAACGATAAACATGAAGAATTTTAACATTTAACTGTTAACTCTAAATAATTTCGTTCTTCAGAATCGAATTTGACGTTTAAATGTCAAATTTGGGCAAATATTTCAATCAAAGGTCGATATTTTCGACATTTAACTGTCAAATCTAAACAATTTCGTTCTCCAGAATCGAATTTGACGTTTATCTGTCAAATTTGGTCAAGCTTATTATTCTAAGGTCGATATTTTCGACGTTCACGCGTTAATTACGACACTAAGTGTGACGTTTAAACGATAAACATGAAGAATTTTAACATTTAACTGTTAAATCTAAATAATTTCGTTCTTCAGAATCGAATTTGACGTTTAAATGTCAAATTTGGGCAAATATTTCAATCAAAGGTCGATATTTTCGACATTTAACTGTCAAATCTAAACAATTTCGTTCTCTAGAATCGAATTTGACGTTTAACTGTCAAATTTGGTCAAGTTTATTATTCGAAGGTCGATATTTTCGACGTTCACGTGTTAATTATGACACTAAGTGTGACGTTTAAACGATAAACATGAAGAATTTTAACATTTAACTGTCAAATCTAAATAATTACGTTCTTCAGAATCGAATTTGACGTTTAACTGTCAAATTTGGGCAAATTTTTCAATCAAAGGTCGATATTTTCGACATTTAACTGTCAAATCTAAACAATTCCGTTCTTCAGAATCGAATTTGACGTTTAAATGTCAAATTTGGTCAAGCTTATTATTCGAAGGTCGATATTTTCGACGTTCACGTGTTAATTATGCCACTAAGTGTGACGTTTAAACGATAAACATGAAGAATTTTAACATTTAACTGTTAAATCTAAATAATTTCGTTCTTCAGAATCGAATTTGACGTTTAAATGTCAAATTTGGGCAAATTTTTCAATCAAAGGTCGATATTTTCGACATTTAACTGTCAAATCTAAACAATTCCGTTCTTCAGAATCGAATTTGACGTTTAAATGTCAAATTTGGTCAAGCTTATTATTCGAAGGTCGATATTTTCGACGTTCACGTGTTAATTATGACACTAAGTGTGACGTTTAAACGATAAACATGAAGAATTTTGACATTTAACTGTTAAATCTAAATAATTACGTTCTTCAGAATCGAATTTGACGTTTAAGTGTCAAATTTGGGCAAATATTTCAATCAAAGGTCGATATTTTCGACATTTAACTGTCAAATCTAAACAATTTCGTTCTCCAGAATCGAATTTTACGTTTAACTGTCAAATTTGGTCAAGCTTATTATTCGAAGGTCGATATTTTCGACGTTCTCGTGTTAATTATGACACTAAGTGTGACGTTTAAACGATAAACATGAAGAATTTTGACATTTAACTGTTAAATCTAAATAATTTCGTTCTCCAGAATCGAATTTGACGTTTAAATGTCAAATTTGGGCAAATATTTCAATCAAAGGTCGATATTTTCGACATTTAACTGTCAAATCTAAACAATTTCGTTCTCCAGAATCGAATTTTACGTTTAACTGTCAAATTTGGTCAAGCTTATTATTCGAAGGTCGATATTTTCGACGTTCACGTGTTAATTATGACACTAAGTGTGACGTTTAAACGATAAACTTGAAGAATTTTAACATTTAACTGTTAAATCTAAATAATTACGTTCTTCAGAATCGAATTTGACGTTTAAATGTCAATTTGGACAAATATTTCAATCAAAGGTCGATATTTTCGACATTTAACTGTCAAATCTAAACAATTTCGTTCTCCAGAATCGAATTTGACGTTTAACTGTCAAATTTGGTCAAGCTTATTATTCGAAGGTCGATATTTTCGACGTTCACGTGTTAATTATGACACTAAGTGTGACGTTTAAACGATAAACTTGAAGAATTTTAACATTTAACTGTTAAATCTAAATAATTTCGTTCTTCAGAATCGAATTTGACGTTTAAATGTCAATTTGGACAAATATTTCAATCAAAGGTCGATATTTTCGACATTTAACTGTCAAATCTAAACAATTTCGTTCTCCAGAATCGAATTTGACGTTTAACTGTCAAATTTGGTCAAGCTTATTATTCGAAGGTCGATATTTTCGACGTTCACGTGTTAATTATGCCACTAAGTGTGACGTTTAAACGATAAACATGAAGAATTTTAACATTTAACTGTTAAATCTAAATAATTTCGTTCTTCAGAATCGAATTTGACGTTTAAATGTCAAATTTGGGCAAATTTTTCAATCAAAGGTCGATATTTTCGACATTTAACTGTCAAATCTAAACAATTCCGTTCTTCAGAATCGAATTTGACGTTTAAATGTCAAATTTGGTCAAGCTTATTATTCGAAGGTCGATATTTTCGACGTTCTCGTGTTAATTATGACACTAAGTGTGACGTTTAAACGATAAACATGAAGAATTTTGACATTTAACTGTTAAATCTAAATAATTTCGTTCTCCAGAATCGAATTTGACGTTTAAATGTCAAATTTGGGCAAATATTTCAATCAAAGGTCGATATTTTCGACATTTAACTGTCAAATCTAAACAATTTCGTTCTCCAGAATCGAATTTTACGTTTAACTGTCAAATTTGGTCAAGCTTATTATTCGAAGGTCGATATTTTCGACGTTCTCGTGTTAATTATGACACTAAGTGTGACGTTTAAACGATAAACATGAAGAATTTTAACATTTAACTGTCAAATCTAAATAATTACGTTCTTCAGAATCGAATTTGACGTTTAAATGTCAATTTGGACAAATATTTCAATCAAAGGTCGATATTTTCGACATTTAACTGTCAAATCTAAACAATTTCGTTCTCCAGAATCGAATTTGACGTTTAACTGTCAAATTTGGTCAAGCTTATTATTCGAAGGTCGATATTTTCGACGTTCACGTGTTAATTATGACACTAAGTGTGACGTTTAAACGATAAACTTGAAGAATTTTGACATTTAACTGTCAAATCTAAATAATTACGTTCTTCAGAATCGAATTTGACGTTTAAATGTCAATTTGGACAAATATTTCAATCAAAGGTCGATATTTTCGACATTTAACTGTCAAATCTAAACAATTTCGTTCTCTAGAATCGAATTTGACGTTTAATTGGCAAATTTGGGCAAGTTTATTATTCGAAGGTCGATATTTTCGACGTTCACGCGTTAATTATGACACTAAGTGTGACGTTTAAACGATAAACATGAAGAATTTTGACATTTAACTATTAAATCTAAACAATTTCGTTCTTCGGAATCGAATTTGACGTTTAAATGTCAAATTTGGGCAAATTTTTCAATCAAAGATCGATATTTTCGACATTTAACTGTCAAATCTAAACAATTCCGTTCTCCAGAATCGAATTTGACGTTTAAATTTGGTCAAGCTTATTATTCGAAGGTCGATATTTTCGACGTTCACGTGTTAATTATGCCACTAAGTGTGACGTTTAAACGATAAACATGAAGAATTTTGACATTTAACTGTCAAATCTAAATAATTTCGTTCTTCAGAATCGAATTTGACATTTGTTAAATTTGGGCAAGTTTGTCAATCATATGTGGATAGTTTTGATATTCACGTGTTTATTATGAGTAAGTTTGACATTTATATTTCAAATATGAAGAAAATTCACGTTTATGTGTCAGATACAAATAAGTTTGACGTTTGTGTGTCAAATATGAGCTAGTTGAATATTTAAATGTCAAATATGGACAAATTTAGTATTTAGATATCAAATACGTGCGGGTTTGTCATTCGAGTGCGGATATTTTTGACGTTTATGTGTCACTCATCAGTAAGTGTGACAGTTAAATGATGAATATAAAGAATTTTAACATTTAAGTGTCAAATGTAGGTAATTTTGACGTTTAAGTGTTATATGTTGGTAATTTTAACGTTTAAGTCTCATATGTTGGGAATTTTGACGTTTAAGTCTCATATGTTCGTAGTTTTGACGTTTAAATGTCATATGTTGGTAATTTTGACGTTTAAATGTCATATGTTGATAATTTTGACGTTTAAGTGTCAAATACAGATAATATTGACGTTTAAATGTCATATGTTGGTAATTTTGACGTTTAAGTGCTATATGTTGGTAATTTTAACGTTTAAATGTCATATGTTGGTAATTTTGACGTTTAAGTCTTATATGTATGTTCGTAGTTTTGACGTTTAAATGTCATATGTTGGTAATTTTGACGTTTAAGTGCTATATGTTGGTAATTTTAACGTTTAAGTCTCATATGTTGGTAATTTTGACGTTTAAGTCTCATATGTTCGTAGTTTTGACGTTTAAATGTCATATGTTGGTAATTTTGACGTTTAAGTCTCATATGTTCGTAGTTTTGACGTTTAAATGTCATATGTTGGTAATTTTGACGTTTAAATGTCATATGTTGATAATTTTGACGTTTAAGTGTCAAATACAGATAATTTTGACGTTTAAATGTCATATGTTGGTAATTTTGACGTTTAAGTGCTATATGTTGGTAATTTTAACGTTTAAGTCTCATATGTTGGTAATTTTGACGTTTAAGTCTCATATGTTCGTAGTTTTGACGTTTAAATGTCATATGTTGGTAATTTTGACGTTAAAATGTCATATGTTGGTAATTTTGACATTTAAATGTCATATGTTGGTAATTTTGACGTTTAAGTGTCAAATACAGATAATATTGACGTTTAAATGTAAAATATGGGGGGAGTTTGATATTTAAATGTAATAAATGACGAAGTTCACATTGCATTTATGCATTAAACAGGAAGAAATGGGAAATTCTAGTTAACTTTAATATATAGACAATTTTGATGTTAAAATGTCAAATAGTTACATCTCATCAAGATGTAATTAAGTAAAACAGAGGAAGAACTTCGACAAGCTTAACATTTCCTTTTTTGTGTGATGGGTGCTAGTTGCTGTGGCTTCTGAAGCTGTATCGCTTGTACGACTACCTGTATATGTAGTTGTGTTCAATGGCATTTTAAATGTAAAATTGAGGGAAGTTGGTATTCAAATTTTTATGTTTAAATGTTAAAACTGTATTGCTTGTCAAAACTATCAATATATCTGTTGATTATGTCTCAACAGCGAATGATAGCTCACCGGAATATCTACTGATCTAGAGTAAAGTGCCAAAAGAGCCACCGACAAGATTATTTATAAGAGTAATAAAATATTATGATAAAAAAATATTATTTTTATGATTTTTATCGTTTATTTGAGATGCACATTGTGATAGGACAATCCACATCCTGTTTATCATCTATAGTTTAAAAAAAATAATCCTATTTGCTCAACACTTGAACGAGAACCTTCCCTCTTTACATCAACTACATAAGATAACATACACATCTCGGAGATCCAATAATATTATTTTGAAAGCGAGAATTAAGTATCGACCACCCTCGAAGCTTACGTAAACTCTATCCGTCGAACATCTCAGATCTCGAGTATTGTATACGAATTCGCGTGTTCTACGTAGTTCGTTTCATTCCCTTATTATTACGATTTCAATTTCCCAATTACACGCTTCTCACGCTTCCGCGAATATAACCTCAAAAAAAACAAAAACTAACCGACTAATAGATTTATTTTTTTCCCCCTCCTCATTAATGGAATTATGTTGAAGAAACATTAATAAATAATGTTACCGTTGCGCATAATATGTAATTTAGTTAAAGACCGTCTAATTTGTCAACGCCACTTTATCAATTGCGTATAGACATGCGAACGGTTGATGGACCCCTCGCTTTATCTCGCGCTGAAGAATAGAAAAAATAAATCAAGTGGTATTCTATCTTTCGCGTTCGAGATAAAATGTGTAGGTGCACGGGGATTCGGACGGAATATCAGTTTCCGGTTCATTACACTGATTTAACTAGAAATAAGGGCCTCGTTTTGCTGGCGTAAGCCTCGCTTTTGTGTTGAGCTGATATTAGCGCGAAAGACATCGAGTTAATTTAGTTGACGTAACCAGCGATTATTCAATTATACAAGCAAATATATTTATTATATTTATAGGGCGATTGGTGAGAATGGTCACAAAGCTAGTTTGTAAAAAATTACTACTAGGCATACGCTATTATCACTAATCACCCTGTATATGCTGAGATAACAGATATTTATACGAATGTGAAAGCATAAGAGTGAAACAATCTTACCTCCTACTAGAGCTGTATTCGTTTCGAGCTTAGGATGCAATATGGGAACCTGATCCGTAATACAATTCGTTGCTCTTCACTTTCCGAATGGTTTAGCTTCAGCTTACGGCGTCGATCCAGTTTTAGTTCGAATAAACTCAACGGAAAGCTATCCAGCTGCATCCATTATTTTTATAACATATAAATACCAAACTAACAAATTAAATAAATACTTATGTACCTATGTATCGTACACTAAACTCTGCAGAAAACCTAATAGAAACGACGACAAAACACTAACTAAACGAATATGTTTAGCAAAAATGCTTGAAGAATGAGACAATTAACAGAGAGAACAGGATATAATAAGAAAATGCAAATGAAAAGAATATTGTTTCAACAAGAATAATAAAAAAATGAAAATATAATAAAATATCGCAAAGCGCTAGAACATAATATGAGACAGCTACATTCTACAATGGCTAACTGGAGACTGCAAATATCCAAATATTCATACGTATTCTCTGCAACATGTATCGGCGCCGGCGCGGCATATGGACTTAACTAAGACATACGGTTCAACTATCGATATAATATTTTGACGGCACTTGCAATGCAACGATCTGTATAAACGTTAGACTGCATGTAGCGAGCAATTCGAGACTGTTTTCCTTCCTCCTTTTGTCGCTTTGTTTTCGTTTTTCTAACGAGGCTTTGCTGTTTAAGGAAAACGGGAATTGATTTTACTCGGATAGAAAATATGTATGTATACGATGAAGTAATGCAGATGAGAATACGACTTCTCATGTTTAATCTGACAAAATGTGAAGCATTTTGTATTAAACGAGGATATTGTATTTAAAACAATGCTTTGCTTGTTGAAAGTCTACATATTATAATCGTCATTATTCGAAGCCGTAGCGCGAAGCAGCCAAACCCATCCCCCACAGTAACAGGTGTAACTGTCGAACTATTTCTGATTTTGTATTTATTTCATCATAATAAATCTGACAACTTGACAGCTGTCACATTGTAAAAATTATTTTTCGTATTTTGATATTTCTGTATCTATCAAAACGTCTAAGAGCAGTTATTACTTCGTACAATGATTTTTTTGTATCGGCAGTTGTTTTTTAGATTTTAGCATTGCAGCTGTCAAAATATGTACATCAATTATTTTCAGAAAGTGTCAGAAGCTGCTACATCGCAAAAGAAGCAATTTTTGTGAACTTGACACCTTCCATAAGTTGTAAATACAGTTCTCTTAGATTTTAATATTGTAACTGTCAAAATTCTTGAATTATGTTCTTACTAGTTTGAGTGACGTAACCAACAGATACTGTCAGAAAGCTGTCAAATCGTAAAAAAAGCATTTTTTTTAGTCTTTACAGTTTCCAAATTGTGAATACAGTTCTCTTAGATTTTAGTATTGTAGCTGTCAAAATATCTGAATTATTTTTTTTTACTAGTTTGAGTGACGTAACGATCAGGAACTGTCAAAAAGCTGTTAAATCGTAAAAAAGGAATTTGTTTTTAGAGTTGACAGCTTCCAAGCTGTAAATACCGATGTTTTATATTTTAGTATTGTAGCTGTCAAAATATCTGAATAATTTTTTTTATTAATTTGAGTGACGTAACGATCAGAAATTGTCAAAGAGATGTTAAATCGTAAAAAGGAATTTTTTTAAGCTTTACAGTTTGTAAGTTGTAAATACAGTTCGGCTATATTTTAGTATTATAGCTGTCAAAATATTTCAATTATTTCTTATTAATTTGAGTGATGTAATCATCAGAAACTGTCAAACAGCTGTCAAATCGTAAAAAAGCATTTTTTTTTAGTCTTTATGGTTTTCAAGTTGTAAATACAGATTTTTTAGATTTTATTGATATAGCTGTCAAAATATCTGAATTATTCTTTTATTAATTTGAGTGACACAATCATCGGACTCTGTCTAAAAGCTGTCAAATCGTAAAAAAAGCATTTTTTTTTAGTCTTTATGGTTTTCAAGTTGTAAATACAGTTTTTTTAGATCTTATTGATATAGCTGTCAAAATATCTGAATTATTTTTTTATTAATTTGAGTGACGTAATCATCAGAAACTGTCAAACAGCTGTCAAGTAGTAAAAAGTATTATTTTTAGTTTTTACAGTTTCCAAGTTGTAAATACAGTTTTTTTTAGATTTTATTGATATAGCTGTCAAAATATCTCAATTATTTTTTTATTAATTTGAGTGACGTAATCATCAGAAACTGTCAAACAGCTGTCAAGTCGTAAAAAAGCAATTTTTTTAGTCTTTGCAGTTTCCAAGATATACATTACACTGTTTTTTTTAGATTTTATTGATATAGCTGTCAAAATATCTGAATTATTCTTTTATTAATATGAGTGACATAATCATCAGAAACTGTCAAACAGCTGTCAAGTCGTAAAAAAGCATTATTTTTAGTCTTTACAGTTTCCAAGTTGTAAATACAGATTTTTTAGATTTTATTGATATAGCTGTCAAAATATCTGAATTATTTTTTTATTAATTTGAGTGACGTAATCATCAGAAACTGTCAAACAGCTGTCAAATCGTAAAAAAGCAATTTTTTTAGTCTTTAGTTTGCGAATTGTAAATACAGTTCTGTTATATTTTAGTATTATAGCTGTCAAAATATCTGAATTACTTTTTTATTAATTTGAGTGACGTAATCATCAGAAACTGTCAAACAGCTGTCAAATCGTAAAAAAGCAATTTTTTTAGTCTTTTTAGTTTGCGAATTGTAAATACAGTTCTGTTATATTATAGTATTATAGCTGTCAAAATATTTCAATTATTTTTTTATTAGTTTGTGTGACATCAGAAACTGTCACAAAACTGTCAAATCGTGAAAAAGCACTTTTTTGGTCTTTTAAGGTTCCAAGTTGTAAATACAGTTTCTTTTAGATTTTATTGATATAGCTGTCAAAATATCTGAATTATTTTTTTATTAATTTGAGTGACACAATCATCGGACTCTGTCAAAAAGCTGTCAAATCGTGAAAAAAGCATTTTTTTTGAGTCTTTCTAATTTCCAAGTTGTAAATACAGTTCTGTTATATTTTAGTATTATAGCTGTCAAAATATCTGAATTATTTTTTTATTAATTTGAGTGACGTAATCATCAGAAACTGTCAAACAGCTGTCAAATCGTAAAAAAGCAATTTTTTTAGTCTTTTTAGTTTGCGAATTGTAAATACAGTTCTGTTATATTATAGTATTATAGCTGTCAAAATATTTCAATTATTTTTTTATTAGTTTGTGTGACATCAGAAACTGTCACAAAACTGTCAAATCGTGAAAAAGCACTTTTTTGGTCTTTTAAGGTTCCAAGTTGTAAATACAGTTTCTTTTAGATTTTATTGATATAGCTGTCAAAATATCTGAATTATTTTTTTTTACTAGTTTGAGTAACGTAACAATCAGAAACTGTCAAAAAGTTATTAAATCGTAAAAAAGCAATTTTTTTAGACTTGACAGCTTTCAAGTTGTAAATACAGTTGTTTTATATTATAGTATTATAGCTGTCAAAATATTTCAATTATTATTTTATTAATTTGAGTGACGTAATCATCAGAAACTGCTAAATTAGAAAAAAACATGTTTATTTAGACTTGACGGTTGCAGCTGTCAAGATACAGATGATCGATAATTGTAATGATTAAAATAGTTTTGACAGCTGTCAAATTATAATTTACAATTTCGTTTATTTCTTTTTGTCTTAGCTTAGGCATAACAGTCACGTAATAGTTTTACGATTTTAACGGGTGTTAATCGAGAGATCCAACAAAAGAATTTCCCTTACTTAGCGATATTATTATACAAGGTATAGTAAAAATTTAAGCCAGAGTGTATTAATGAATAAAGTTCATCCGACCTATGTAGATGGAAAAAGGAAAAAAAACAACATTTCACGCCTTCCTTATTCCCCCTTTTTTTACCCTTTCGCGTTCCCTGCAGTGTTGTTTTCTTTTTTTTTTTTTTGCTTTTTACAAATTCCATTTCGTATAATGAAATAATAATAAAGGCAAGGAATGCTTTATTCAAAAACACATCTCGCGTCTCCTTTCGCCGGGGCCATACTTCTTCTCCCGTCATATATATATACACAACCTCGGATCAGATTTCTTCTCTCTTATTCTTTCCGGACGCGTAAACATCGAGCAGGCCAAGTATGCGAATAAACAAACGGCGGCAGCCAGCACCGGTACCAACTATGTACTAGCATTATACGTCCTCGAGGTAAACGACGTGAATACCGCAGGGAACCTCTGCGAAGAACGATGATGACAAAAGAGACTGACGCAGGGGTGGAGAGGACACTTCCTTTACGAAACAAAAGACGAGCAAATTGAAATATAAGATTACACACCGCCAATTTGTCGTCATATTCGTGTCGGTGGAAGATATCTAATATTGTAGAGTTGGTATTAATTAAAAAAAAGGAAAAAAAAACAAACGGGGCGGGATGATGAAGAAGAAGAAGAAGTAAAAGGGAAACGTGGAAAGAGAGTCGCGTGAAGGGAATATAAACTTGGTTATTACGTGCCGGCAGTTTTTTTTTAACGTGAGAATTTAAATGTAGGTACACTGATATCGTTCGTTATTTATGAATATAATTTTCAAAGGAGATTTCGAGTAGGCCAACTATATCGGCTCCTTTACTAGATAATATATTCGGGCCAACTATATGGGCTCCTTACAGGAGGGTAGGCATAAGGAAAATGTGTTTAAAACGACCAAAATGATAAAAATAATAAAAATACGTGAAAGCTGTACACTCTGCCTCCAAAATTTAGATATACAGGGTGCTCCAGAATAAAAAATATAAATATACATCCAGAAAGCAATTTAAATAATTCCATCCTTTCTCACGTTTAAAAAGATATTTCATCCTAACGTTCTCATACAGATCATCTAAATAGACTAGAAACTATAGAGAATCGACGAAGAGAGATGGAGAGATGTAAAAAAAAAATATATAAACGATGAAGAAAAAGAAATAGAAAAGCAGAAAAAAGAAAAAGCTTTTAATAGTATTAAAATAACAGTCCGAACGTCAGTCAGTCAGTCAGGCAGAGTCAGAGGCTCTTCGGGTATATTCAAATTACTTTCGGAACCGGAGAGAGAGAGGAGAGCTGTGCGACTTAATCATTTTTTAATTACCGAATATATAAAGTTATAAATACGAAAACCTGCTGCTGTTGCTGCTTGCTCGATTGCTGGCTCGGGGCCGGCCGAATTTCACTGAACGAGAGAACTGCGGTGTACGCGGGCCCAGTCGAACGGAACGAAACGGAACCCGCGATAAGGGGGCAACTACAAAACGACGACCGCGACGACGACGATGATGATGATGACGTGAAAGAAAGGAGGACCTATATAGGAGAGCCCGTTAAAAAAAAAAAAAAAAGTAAGCTGCCAGAGAATACGAGAGAGGAATGGGAACCGGAGAGAGAAAAAAATTGTACTCGTTAACTGAGTGACGACTGAAAGGGAATCCATAGAAACTAATTAAGGCGTATTACGTTTTTAAATTTTTCTTCTCCGACTCTCCTAATATTCCGAAATATTCTTTTCTTTTCTATTCGGTCGTCTGATCTTAATGAGGGACGACTTTAACAAGCGCATGAATTATAGATTAAATGAAGAAGCTCCACTTGATTGAGATGGAATGGAATGTTTTTTAAAATCGGGTGATTAATTCGTACTACGAGCTTCACTATATACAGGGTGTAACAATAGTGTTACACAAAATTTGTTGAATTTTTTTATCTCCCAGTGGTGGAATAGATTGTACTCGACGCCCTGAGCGTTGTACCGAAGAGTTTACGGCTCTATCTCTTCTAATAGCCGAGATATCGCGAAAAAAACATGATTTGGATCTCATTTTTTCATGAAAATCCAAAATTTGCTAGCCGGGCATCGAGAAAATTTAAGAAATTGTTCGAAGCGATCGCTGGATGACTATTTTGAATAAACAAGAATAACAATTTTTTGATAAACTCTGTATAATAAGGTTTACATAATTTCTCTCACGCTTAATAAAACAAAAAAGCAACGATTCGAAGCGATCGGGAGACGTAAATTTACGGAAAATTATCGATTTTCTCGGAATCAAGCCGCACTGCCGTCCATTATTATACCTATCTAACTCCCAAAACAGATATCCGAAGCCGCAATAAAAATTAATACTTTACAAAAGTGAAAAGTTAGTCGGCGGACGCGCGTAGACCGGGCCCGCGACTATTAATACTAATTACGTGGATGTATTCATGCCCGTAAAAAAGAGCGTTAAAGTATCCGCGTGCATACGATCGAACCATAAATACACATTAAAATTTGTAAAGGAACGTTTCTTATAGCTCACAAATATTCAATTAATACGTGGACGTGTTGTGTGGCGACCGCCGCTTTATTGCCGATTACGTCGATCCTAATGGCCTCCGGTTCTCCCTATATACAACGGAACGGGGCCGGCGTTCGCCTCTTCCTCTTCTTCTTCGTCCTCACTAAGAACGCTGTTACGACACAACAACGCCGCTGTCTCCGAGTGAAACTTGTGGTTTTAACTTGTAAAACCGTTGAATCGAGGTGTAGATATCGAAATAGATTAATTCAGGTTAAATTTTCTTAAAAATATATAATACATATTGTGACAATTGATAAGTTTTTTTGCGGGTTTAATAGTGAAATAAGTGTGACATCTGTCAAATTGACAGTTTTAGTTGAAAATATACATCTGAAATGTTTGCGAAAACTTGCTTTTATCCCTTTTGATCATTAGAATAACTGTCAAACTATAAAAATGCAATTATTTCTTATGATTTTAACAGATGTGACTGACAACAATTATATCTGACGGCTATCAAGTTGCGAAAACCGTGTTTTTTTTCAGTTGTGGAAATTGGAGCTGTCAATGTTCATCTGACAGCTGTCAAAATATACAAATTCACGTTTTTATAGATGTAGGCGTTGTATTTTCTCTGAAAGCTGTCAAATTATAAACATTTCTAACACTTATTTCTTCTATTCTGTCATTTTAAATTATCGAAATTATTTCTGACAGCTGTCACAATGTACAAATTCATGTTTTTATAGATGTAGGCGTTGTATTTTCTCTGAAATCTGTCAAATTATAAACATTTCTAACACTTTTTTTTTCTATTCTGTCATTTGAAATTATCGAAATTATTTCTGACAGCTGTCACAATGTACAAATTCATGTTTTTATAGATGTAGGCGTTGTATTTTCTCTGAAATCTGTCAAATTATAAACATTTCTAACACCTTTTTCTTCTATTCTGTCCTTTGAAATTATCGAAATTATTTCTGACAGCTGTCACAATGTACAAATTCATGTTTTTATAGATGTAGGCGTTGTATTTTCTCTGAAAGCTGTTAAATTATAAACATTTCTAACACTTGTTTCTTCTATTTTGTGATATGAAATTATCGAAATTATTTCTGACATCTGTCACAATGTACAAATTCATGTTTTTATAGATGTAGGCGTTGTATTTTCTCTGAAATCTGTCAAATTATAAACATTTCTAACACTTATTTCTTCTATTCTGTCATTTGAAATTATCGAAATTATTTCTGACAGCTGTCACAATGTACAAATTCATGTTTTTATAGATGTAGGCGTTGTATTTTCTCTGAAATCTGTCAAATTATAAACATTTCTAACACTTATTTCTTCTATTCTGTCATTTGAAATTATCGAAATTATTTCTGACAGCTGTCACAATGTACAAATTCATGTTTTTATAGATGTAGGCGTTGTATTTTCTCTGAAATCTGTCAAATTATAAACATTTCTAACACTTTTTTTTTCTATTCTGTCATTTGAAATTATCGAAATTATTTCTGACAGCTGTCACAATGTACAAATTCATGTTTTTATAGATGTAGGCGTTGTATTTTCTCTGAAATCTGTCAAATTATAAACATTTCTAACACCTTTTTCTTCTATTCTGTCCTTTGAAATTATCGAAATTATTTCTGACAGCTGTCACAATGTACAAATTCATGTTTTTATAGATGTAGGCGTTGTATTTTCTCTGAAAGCTGTTAAATTATAAACATTTCTAACACTTGTTTCTTCTATTTTGTGATATGAAATTATCGAAATTATTTCTGACATCTGTCACAATGTACAAATTCATGTTTTTATAGATGTAGGCGTTGTATTTTCTCTGAAATCTGTCAAATTATAAACATTTCTAACACTTATTTCTTCTATTCTGTCATTTGAAATTATCGAAATTATTTCTGACAGCTGTCACAATGTACAAATTCATGTTTTTATAGATGTAGGCGTTGTATTTTCTCTGAAATCTGTCAAATTATAAACATTTCTAACACTTATTTCTTCTATTCTGTCATTTTAAATTATCGAAATTATTTCTGACAGCTGTCACAATGTACAAATTCATGTTTTTATAGATGTAGGCGTTGTATTTTCTCTGAAATCTGTCAAATTATAAACATTTCTAACACTTTTTTTTCTATTCTGTCATTTGAAATTATCGAAATTATTTCTGACAGCTGTCACAATGTACAAATTCATGTTTTTATAGATGTAGGCGTTGTATTTTCTCTGAAATCTGTCAAATTATAAACATTTCTAACACCTTTTTCTTCTATTCTGTCCTTTGAAATTATCGAAATTATTTCTGACAGCTGTCACAATGTACAAATTCATGTTTTTATAGATGTAGGCGTTGTATTTTCTCTGAAAGCTGTTAAATTATAAACATTTCTAACACTTGTTTCTTCTATTTTGTGATATGAAATTATCGAAATTATTTCTGACATCTGTCACAATGTACAAATTCATGTTTTTATAGATGTAGGCGTTGTATTTTCTCTGAAATCTGTCAAATTATAAACATTTCTAACACTTATTTCTTCTATTCTGTCATTTGAAATTATCGAAATTATTTCTGACAGCTGTCACAATGTACAAATTCATGTTTTTATAGATGTAGGCGTTGTATTTTCTCTGAAATCTGTCAAATTATAAACATTTCTAACACTTTTTTCTTCTATTTTGTGATATGAAATTATCGAAATTATTTCTGACAGCTGTCACAATGTACAAATTCATGTTTTTATAGATGTAGGCGTTGTATTTTCTCTGAAATCTGTCAAATTATAAACATTTCTAACACTTATTTCTTCTATTCTGTCGTTTGAAATTATCGAAATTATTTCTGACAGCTGTCACAATGTACGAATTCATGTTTTTATAGATGTAGGCGTTGTATTTTCTCTGAAAGCTGTCAAATTATAAACATTTCTAACACTTTTTTCTTCTATTCTGTCATTTGAAATTATCGAAATTATTTTTGACAGCTGTCAAAATGTACAAATACGTATTTCAACAGGTGCAGACGTTTTGTATTTTCTCCGAGAGCTGTCAAATTATAAACATTTCTAACCCTTCTTTCTCATATTCTATCATTTGGAATTATCGAAATTATTTCTGACAGCTGTCACAATGTACAAATTCATGTTTTTATAGATGTAGGCGTTGTATTTTCTCTGAAATCTCAAATTATAAACATTTCTAACACTTTTTTCTTCTATTCTGTCATTTGAAATTATCGAAATTATTTTTGACAGCTGTCAAAGTGTACAAATACGTATTTCAACAGTTGCAGACGTTTTGTATTTTCTCCGAGAGCTGTCAAATTATAAACATTTCTAACACTTCTTTCTCTTATTCTATCATTTGGAATTATCGAAATATTTCTGACAGCTGTCAAAATTAAAATTAAACTAAACAAACGTGCTCGCGTTATAATTTTTCCCGCAATCCTCAAAACTATAAAATCGTTTATTTTCTTATCGTTTTGGCGATATTAGACAGGTATTAAACTGTGACGATTTTAGCGGATGTGTGTGTGACTGTCAAAATATTTTCGACAACTGTCAAATTTGTGTACTCATCCATAGATTTCAACGGCTGTAGCTGTCAATATATATCTGATTGCTGTCGTAACTGCAGCTGCCAAATTGTAAATATACAGGGTTAGTCAAAAGTATAGAATGGGTATAGTTTAAAAAAATATAGGGGGTGGAGAATTGTAGATGACTTGACGGTGGTAGTTGGAAATGTACATCTGAAACGTTTTTGAAAACTTGCTTTTATCCCTTTTGATCATTAGAATAATTGTCAAACTATAAAAGTGCTATTATTTCTTACGATGTTAACAGGTGGGACTGTCAAATTATATCTGACGGCTATTAAGTTGCGAAAACTATGGTTTTTTTCAGTTGCGGCAATTGGAGGTGTCAAGGTTGGAGCTGACAGCTGTCAAAATGTACAAATGCATGTTTTTATAGATGTAGGCGTTGTATCTTCTCTGAAATCTGTCAAATTATAAACATTTCTAACATTTTTTTCTTCTATTCTGCCATTTTAAATTATCGAAATATTTCTGACAGCTGTCAAAATTAAAATTAAACTAAACAAACGTGCTCGCGTTATAATTTTTCCCGCAATCCTCAAAACTATAAAATCGTTTATTTTCTTATCGTTTTGGCGATATTAGACAGGTATTAAACTGTGACGATTTTAGCGGATGTGTGTGTGACTGTCAAAATATTTTCGACAACTGTCAAATTTGTGTACTCATCCATAGATTTCAACGGCTGTAGCTGTCAATATATATCTGATTGCTGTCGTAACTGCAGCTGCCAAATTGTAAATATACAGGGTTAGTCAAAAGTATAGAATGGGTATAGTTTAAAAAATATAGGGGGTGGAGATTATTTCTGGAAAACAAGAACTATGGCAGGCAAACTATTGTCGCTATCTTTTAGTACTCATAAAACAGTTATATATTTGTCTTAACTTTTTTTTGATATGTCTTATAGTTTTGGAGATATTAAAGCAAATAGTGGAAGGTAGCGTTGGGGTTTTTGGTCGCTGCCACCCCTGAAAACGAGCGATTTAGCATCTATGGAAATTACCGTAGTTCTTACACTGCATCAGTCTACAAACCCGTCAAATTTCATTTAAATCGGTCACCACCACTTGCCTGTGTTTCCTTGTCAGTGAAACTCACTAAAAGTGACACTTTTAATGTAAGCTAATGTTTATAACACTAGTGACAGTTACTTTATTGTTTGTAAATATTGATATATATATATATTTACATACATTAGCATTACAACAATTACTATATAATATGGATTCATTGGGCATCATCAATAGTTTCAATCAATCTCATCAAGATCCAGTTTTATTATTTTAATACGTCAATAACACTTATTTGACGTTTCTTCTTTCTCACTCATGACATATTAATAATTGAGTGATGTTAACAAAGATTTTGTAGAAGTTATAAAATTAGATATTTTTTTTTTATAAAGAAGATTCAAACAGCTACTAAATAGTAAATTAGCACGATCTCCACATTTGACGATTGGAGCTGTCAAGATATACCTGACAATCATAAATCTCTAGAATCAGTCATTTTTTTTACGATCTTGAGTATCCACTCAAAAATTAGACTTAAAATTAGTCATTATTATTTATTGACAACTTTTGTAACTACTAAAATATTTCTGACAGCTGTCAAATTGTAAATGCAGTTTACAATTGTTGTTGTGGTCGTTATTATTAACCAGCGGGTCGGTGACCGTTGCGGTTAGGCGGCTGACTATCGAATTGGATTCCGATCGACCTACCATTCGCTGTCGATAGCAAAACGATTAACAGCGCGGCATTATAAAAGGCGATGTAATGCTGTCATAAGGACATTTGCGCGCAATTACATATATACACAAAAATTACTCCGCGAGCATTAAAAAAAAAAGAGCGTCATCTTTTATAAATATTAATAAGTATATTTTGACGGCAGTTGAATTGTAACAAGTTTCAACTATCGGAATAGTTCTTAGACTTTACCTTTACAGCTGTCAAAATCATCTTTTTGTAAAATCTGCTAAAATCGTAAGACAACAATTTTTTTTTAAACTTGAAGCTGGTGGCTGTCAAGATATATATTTGACAGCTGTCAAATTGTAAAAAGTTCCTTCATTTATTTATTTTCTTCTCGGATTATTTGAAAAATAATTTCCCCATATATACAATATATGTATGTAATATGGCGTTACCTAAATATCTGTCATATTTGTGTTGTAATCTTATTAAATATCTGCGCCCGGGTGATATATTAAAAATAACCCCTTAAAGACGTCAGCGACGACGATGTTAGCTCTTTTATATATATGTACATACTACGTGCCTAACGTTGAATATCTCGGATGTTCTTTTGGCAAGACGATGCCTCCCGTATTACCGCCCAAGTCGAAACGTTAGCCGCCCGCGGAGGCGGCCAACCTGAACTTTCAAAGCTGACGACGAACGAACGTTAAGATAGGAACAGGCTCGTTTCAGACAGGCGTACACAACACACTAACACATGGATGGATGTCATTAATTGTCGCCGGAGGAGAAATGTCGCGTAACACGACCTCGTAAATCATAATCATAACGCGGGCGGACATCCAAGCAGGCGTCAGACATGAGGCGGGACGAAACAGACGTGCGTATTCCACAATATTGTGGACTCGAGGAGATTTTTTTTTGATTAAAAAAAAAATAGGAATAGGATATAGATTTGGAGCACTCTGTATAAGTAAATGAAAAAGTAATTCGAAATTATGTTTACTACGACGTTGTAATTTAATTTTGAATTATGCAAATGTTTCCCTGGAGATTTTTAAAGGAAATAGCAGCGATTCTAGCCAACTTCGTTTTTTTTTTTAATTTTTATTCTTTTACCAACAATAGTAGTTCGTTACGTGAGCGTCCTATTAAATCAAACGACTATCTTAATGTCTGAAGTTAGTTCCCGGTTAAATTAGGTAGTATATGGTTTGTGAAACTTTATAAGGGGTGAAGATAAAATTATATTCGCATACATATCCAACCAACCGTTTGTTAAATACTGTTTAAAAAGAGACTCCTATACAGGGTGTCTCAGCATTTGCCTCACAGGCATTATCTACTTTCTCTATATAATTATCAAAAAACTTTTCAAATAAAAGTTGATATTATGATATGTTGAAAATGACAAACAGCTTTTATTTGACACATTTTTTATTTTACCTTGTCAGTTTTGACATAATTCAAATAAACTTGTCAAAAGTATTCTTTTAAAGAGCACACCTACATAACAACACACAGAAATAATTTGAAATATCTCTAAAACCATTAATTTTAACTGCATACGTGCTTTATTAAAACTAATTCAATTTGAAAAAATGAAGATTTTCGCATTTCAATTGTTTCAAAAAGAGACACTGATTTCTAGAACACTCTGTATAACGTATTTAAGTCTATATCTGCTTATTGTCATGTTAAGTTATGTTAAGTTTCATAATGTTACATTTTTCCGTTAGCGAAATAATGGCATTTTTCTGAAGATAGCGAAATGTCAAAATTTCCAAACAAATGTCGATATTTTAAAAACTAATGAAAATAATTGAATATCATCCTGTATAAAGTTGCCTTAAAATTCCTCAGGCAATTCAAAAATGTGATCATATATAGGGTGTCCCATTTAAAAATGTAAAGATACTGATGGTGACGGGCAAATTAAACACCCTGTATATCGTAGAACAATTTTACGTTATAAATTTCGTAAAACTAAACAACTTTTGTATTTAAATATTTGCTTTATTTTGCATAAAAATGAAGAAGATGGAAGAATGTCGCATTATTGTTACACCCTGTATATAGGGTGTCCAAATCAATTGAATGTTCACGAAAACATGAAATATATTTTTAGAGTAAATACAAAAGTGTTTTTTTTTTTCGTATTCTTTAAGAGTATTTAAAAATATATAGGGTGTCCCATTAAGAAATCTGTGTTTTCGTAAGTCAGTTGTTTTTCTATTTTTACCATCTTTTTTTCCACCATCCTTTAAAACAGGATGTACCAGATACAGCCTCCTGTACATCAATGAAGTTTGTCAAAATAGTGTCGCTGTAATTAAAGTATGACAAGCTTTGACAGTGACTATCGAAAAACCTAGGTAGCAACATTTATTTTAATTAATTAATTTATAAGGAGCGGTCTTAACCGTCGATTGTCAAGTTTTCAAGGAAACAAACAAAGTTATGGAAGTATATTAAATGCGCGATATACAATGTGGAAAGCATGGGTCCGAAAATAGATCCCTGAGGGATCCCTAAAAGTAGAGGAGCAGCACCATTTATAAACATATATATATACAGGGCAATGCGTGCGTAATACCAAAATAGCCATTAATATTTTATTTAATATTATATTTAATAATATTTAATCTTAACGGGTCGATGGCCGCAGTGGTTAGGCGGCTGACTATTGTTGTGAGAGGACGATAGGTGCCGGGGTTCAATTCTCTGGAGGGACGGTGACATTTTTTCAGAGAGTTTAATCCCGGATCGACTTGCCATTCGCTGTTGGGAGCAAAGTGATTAACAGCGCGGCATCATAAAAGGCGATATGATGCTGTCACAAAGCCATTTAAACACAACTTACACACACTAAACTACACCGCAAGAGTTGCAGTGATAGCCAGACAAGTAATACAGCTTACGGAGTCACTGCAACTAAGCACCCACCACACATTAAAAAAAAAAAAAAAAAAAAAAAAAAAAAAAAACTAATGATTCAATCTATCGATGGCCTTGGAAAAGTTTAGAAGAACGAAAAACACTAGCTAAATGCAGGTCTGAAACTAGACTGAAGACGCAGCGTCTAAAAATATGTTTACGAAAGTAATTGGACGTGCACGATTTTTTTCTTCAATATTTTCGAAAATTACGGTAAAATACTAATCGATTAAAGATTGTCAACAAATAAACAATAAATAATATAATATAACATTTATGCTGTGATTTTATATAAATAAACGGGATTAGATCCAGCGAGATTCGCATACACTCGGGTGTTCCTCAGGGTTCTGTATTGGAACCAACATTGTTGCTTGTTTTTGTTAGGGAGTTTCAAAATTGAGAATTCAGAATAGAATTGCATAGTGAATAGATTAAAAGAGTGTATTTGGCAAATCTTGGCAAATCATTGGCAATATTGATGATTTTATTAATTATTTTGATTGATGTATCTGAAGATTAAGAAACATTAAAATCGGCGAAAGAGATTCGAAACTGAAGTGAGTATGAGGATGGGAATAATATTCCGATCAGATATGTGAAGAGAAGCGTTTACTAAGCATATATAACAGGTCTCAGATCAGTCTCTCAGATAAGGTCCGAGAAGTTGGCACCACAAAGTGGTAGAAAATCGACAAAGGTCACATGAGAGTAAGCCGCACAATTTTCTGCGTTTAACCACCTCTCAAAATGAGAGAAAAGTGCGATGAACTTTGAAAACAAGCACGGTCGAACAATGCTCGATCGTATCCGATGAACGCTAGTCTAAAGAATTCGTTCCCATATTTTTGTCGATTTTTCACTATTTTGTGGTGCCAACTTGACGAACGGACCCAGATAAGTTAATAAGGTCAATGAAGCTAGGAGAGTCACATGTAAAACTGATTGGCTCCATTTACCACCTGATGAAAAATTCGTAGCCTACAGGATGAAGCAGAAGTTCAATATAGGTAACTGAATGCACATATAGTACTGACCTATATACCTAATGTCCCCCCAAGACAGGACTAGACTGCACCGGTAATATTTTGTACCTATTAACGCTAAGAAGGATACAAAGCAATCAATCCTCACTATACAGGGTGTTTCATAATATATGCGCAGAACTTCAGGATGTGATAGCTTGTCCAAAAATTTTAAAAAAGTTTCTATCAGCTTACCTTCTAAAATGTTGATTTTTCTCGAAAACGGTCAACTTTAGAGCTCATGACCAACAGTATCTTTTTTGTGTAGAAAGCGTTGGCGGTTCAAATGGGCGTCTCAAAACCGTACTTTTTCCAGTGGCGTAGAAGTTGGGGAGAAAAACAACCAGTACCCCTTTTTTTCTCGCACACAACTTAGCTTTTTTTTTTTTAATGTGTGCTTAGTTGCAGTGACTCCGTAAGCTGTATTACTTGTCTGGCTATCACTACAACTCTCGCGGTGTAGTTTAGTGTGTGTAAATTGCGTTTAAATGGCTTTGTGACAGCATCATATCGCCTTTTATGATGCCGCGCTGTTAATCACTTTGCTCCCAACAGCGAATGGCAAGTCGATCCGGGATTAAACTCTCTGAAAAAATGTCACCGTCCCTCCAGAGAATCGAACCCCGGCACCTATCGTCCTCTCACAACAATAGTCAGCCGCCTAACCACTGCGGCCATCGACCCGTTATTATTATTATATTCTTTACGATAAACGGTTCCGGAGATATTTATTTCCAAAAAACAATTAAATTTCAACACCCTGTATCTCGGAAATGGTACATTTTAGAAGGTAAGTTGGTAGAAACTTTTTTTTTAATTTTGTGAGAAAGTATCACATCCTGAAATCCTGCGCATATATTATGAAACACCCTATATGGTTTCGACAGTAGTATACATTACTGACACTAGATGTCACGAACAACTGTCATCAATTTGACAATCCAAACAATAATGTAGGATCATCGTCAAGGATGAGTAATTTCTATACGTGATTTTATGAAATTCTCAATAAGTATCATTGAAGTTCTAGTTGAATTATACAAACGCGAACATCCGCTTTATATCGCTCCTCTTTCTTCCACACAAAGCTGTCATTAGTTCGATTTCCCAGAGGTCCCCGATAACTATGTTCTTATCGATTTAGTACAGAAATGCATTAATCGGTAACGGCATACATTTAGCGGATGTAATGTATTATCTCCGGCTATTGTATTATGTACTTATATATTATGTAGTAACTATGTAAGCTTAATGCGGAAATAATTCCTTTTAATTACGTTATGGTTTTTTGATAATTAAAAAAAATAAATAAAACAAGGTTATTTTGTTTCTATTTAGATTGATTATAGATAATTATTATTACTCCATTATTACGAGAGAAAACACAAACGCATTCTATAATAATAATAATAATAATATATAGGTACATACATATGTATATACATATTATATAAATATATACTTATTAGATTATTAGTATAATTCGTTATCTCAACATACGTACGTGTTTAGATCGAGGGAATGTATAGAAATCATGCCCTTTACTGACCTGTAAGACGTTCAGGAAAGGTTAAGCGAGGTCACACACAGTCGTCGAAGTACATACTTATATGAAATGCAGGTTTCTCTCGTTCCTATACCGAATAACGTACATATATGTACATACATACATATAACGTGCATAGTCCGCGTTCGGGTCACCCGATATAAATACGATTAAGATAACGTATGGAAATCGTACAAGTGAGGGAAAATTGAAATGGGAAACCGTGCTTTTCCGACTCTCCGGGACGATATCATCCCCCATTATGTTTCCGGATCGTATCGAAGAAATCGTTGAATAAATTTTTGCGTGAAGATTTTTCGATTCCGAGATACGGGGTGTCAAAATTTCGATAAGATTTTCGATTTGATTTGATGCAAGTAATCCGATGTTAAGAATCACCCCGTATATTTATAATGCTTATGATTTCTTAAAGAGATTAAGAAACGTTGCTAAGTTTTTTTTTTTTTCTAACCTTAACTCTAACCCCTGCTTAGTTGATTTTATACACGCCATGGCCAACTAATTTTATCAAATGAATTTGTAATCATCAAATAGGGTATGAATTATTTGAGACCACTCCCGTCTTGTCGACTCACCAGGTCTCCTTTGCAAGTGTTGGTCGAGATTTATATACAGGGTGCCCACCTAGTACGAGGAAGTCCAATATCTTGCTTTATAAGAGAGATAATTAAATCTTTTTTTTAATTAGTGTGTCTAGGTTTTTCAAGATCTACAAATCTAAAATAATTCCGATTATACAGGGTGTTCCATTTCTTCTGTACACACAGTAACCTTGTTTTTACTGATTACAAACCTTTTTTCTTCGTCAAATTCGACAACATTTTCTGGGCACCCCTTATATTATAGATCAGTTTTTGATATGATGTTTTGAAGAACCATTATTGCCTAAATTTTGGTCAAAATATAATTTTTCTGTTAATTAACATAACCACAAAATTTGCGATATTATATAGTTGACGAAAATTTAGTAAAAAAACATAGTAAGCTAAATATCTCAAAGACCGGCAATTTTTTCATACGAACACCTTACATAAAGTCCCTTTTATTTTTCATGTAGATTAAAAATAAATGATAAAAAAATATAGGTTTGTATTAAAAAAAAAAAAAAACAAAATTGTTCTTCTGTGCAGAGGAAATGAAACACCCTGAGTAATCAACAGATGGGCACCCTGTATATATAATTGCTTTTACGTTCTGTTCTCCAAAGCATATCGTGAGTTACTTAGCATTTAACGTATTGTAACAATCATACATACAGGGTGTTTCCTAATTGAATGTCAATATTTTAGGGGACGATTTTTTTGGTCCATTTTAAAAAGAAAACGTCTTAACATTTGAGATACAGGGTGGTAAAGTTTTCAAAAATAAATAGTCTTTCATTAATTCCTGTAATACTACTTTAGATATTTTAATGAAACGTTGTATATACGTGTACTATGTATCAAGAGGAATTATTGAGCGCACCACATTTTTTTTTAATTCCACCTGTTTTGACAGACGTTTAGGTCATACGTTAATATAAAGTTTTCTTTTTAAAATGGACCAAAAAATCGTCGTCCTAAAATATTGACATTCAATTAGGAAACACCCTGTATAGTTGAGCGTAGGTTTTCACGACCGTTGTTTATCCGATTGAAGTCTTTTTTAGAAATCTTTTGAAATCTTTTATCGACTGTACTGGGTGTCCAATTTTCGATGATTTTGGGGGGTATCTCACTTATTCGTAAAGATAGAGAGTTGCGGTTTTCGCATTACTGTGCTACTTTTTTGTGAAACGAAAGATGCCGCGAACAAAATTTTCATAGCTCACTTCGTTTTCGAGATACAGGGTGATTTTGAAAATATTGCATTTTGGAACCTCCCTCGTATCTCAGTTATCGTTTAACTTATCGAAAAGGTAAAAAATGTTTTTTATGCAGTTTTTTACGTAGACTCCAGTGGCGTAGATAGATTTCCACTGAAGACTGTAATTTCTTAGATATTAGTCAAAGTTATGTTTTTTTAATGGGACACCCTATATATTTTTTGTCGGTTTGGTTAAGCTTTTTACAAGCTTTTCAAAAATATATAATACTTTAGATATATTTGCATTTTAAATTAAAAATATAATTTTTTTGTTAGTAGGCCATGGCGAATAAAAAAAACAACTGCGTCTTATGTCAATTTACGAGTTTTAGGTGTCAGAATGTAGTTATTAATTAGAATTTTCATTCAAATGCAAATATATCTAAAGTGTTATATATTTTTGAAAAGCTTGTAAAAAGCTTAACCAAACAATCAAAAAATATATAGGATGTCTCATTTAAAAAAACATAACTTTAATTAATATCTAAAAAATTACAGTCTTCAGCGGAAATCTATCTACGCCACTGGAGTCTACGTAAAAAACTGCATAAAAAACATTTTTTACCTTTTCGATAAGTTAAACAATAACTGAGATACGAGGGGGGTTCCAAAATGCAATATATTCAAAATCACCCTGTATCTGGAAAACGAAGTGAGCTATGAAAATTTTGTTCACGGCATCTTTCGTTTCACAAAAAAGTAGCATAGTAATGCGAAAACCGCAACTCTCTATCTTTACGAATAAGTGAGATACCCCCCAAAACCATCGAAAATTGGACACCCGGTATAGCTAAAATAATAAAAAAAAGTTTGCAATGGTTATGTCAAAAATAAACGGCTGTTATCAATATCGAGAAGACACAGAGGATAGCGATTATCGTGGAGTAGGAGCAATGGGAGCTACGACTTTGTATGAGATTGATTTTGAGACTGTAAAAGAGTCGATACCGTTAAAATTGAGGGTCTTCAACACGTCCCCCCGCATAGAACTCTATTTAACAGATTTCGTACCCCAGATGTGGATTACCGTTTAAAATTTAAAGACCATAACCTGTTAATATGCTTAGACTCGCAAAATTAATTCGTTGAATTTTGTTATTTTTAAGACAAAAGCTTTACGACTGCTTTTGTCTTCGTAAAGGTTATAAGATCGACTAGTCGAGATCCCATCTTAATGAAAGGCCGTATATACATAACTTATATTAGTTTAAACAGCTCCTGTATATACGAGAATATGAATATATAACTGGATTTAAATTACCCAGGGCATCGGTAACGTCTACCTTGTATGTATAGGAGGTATACATTACATACCTGCGCTAACTTCCCAAACGATACCTATATATATAGTAGATATACAGACGCAAACTGTCAGCTCGTAATTCAAAGGTATAACTTCGAAATTGCGAATAGTTTCCGCGAACCCTTTTCGACGAATATTTTATTGGGGGAAAGCACTAAATCATACTTAAAAGGTCAGGAAGGCGACAAACGAAACTTTTGTAATAGTAAACGATCCCCTTTTTCCCGCCATCCTCCCACCTCCGCCTAGCATAGTTTTAACCGGATCTTTGCGCGAGATTCCACGGCTAAAATATTCGCTACAATTATTTCGAAACGCATTTCAATGATCTCGTAGACGGGGGAAAATTTTTCATCGCGAATATCGTCAAGTTATGCGGAAAAACGCGACGGGAAAAAAAAATCCAGTTTTACGATAGGACGCGCGGAAAAATAATAATAAAAAAAAAACAAGATAGAAATGGTGGAGAGAGAACGAGTGAAACGGAACGCGCGGGATCAATCTTTCAGCCGTCAACGTGGTATAATTAATCATAGGGCATTTTTACGACGGTTCACGACGAAAGGGCATCGCAAACAAGGTCGTCGTCTGCGTTCTCTTGTTATATGTATACACGGCCGTTTCGTCAAACTTGAATTGTTTCGCGGACGCATGTATTTGTGTTTGTCGGGTCATCTTCAATCATCAATAGTTGTACTTTCTTATCTTATTTCTCTTCTATTAATTCATCATACAGATAATTGTCGGTAACACCAAACACCACAACGTTTAATTAATTCGGTACGCGTGTTTCGAAGGCATTCGATTGATAATGACAGACCACGAGTCAGCATTGCAGTGTTACAAGCGTAGTAGTAGTCTTTTGTTTCTACTCTTAACAACACAACTGCCAAAATCAACTATCAATGTAAATTGGTGCAGTGAATTTTGTGGAAGACAATTGTGTTCCATGTCGTCACTAGGCAAAAGGGGAAAACGTCACAGATCATCGTTACGGAAACAGGTGTCTGCAGTTTATAAGGACTCTCGTCCTGGTAAAGGGACGATCTTTAAATGGCATAATCTCTTCAGGTGAGACAGAGAACCTATTCAAGACATTGTTACAGAAGCAGAAGAACTTGTTCTCCTACCACCGCTTCGAAGATCCATCATTAATATCTTGGTAAGTCTAATGTCGCTGGTTGCGTTGGATTTTTGGGGGCGCCTCTTCTTCCAGCTTCATTTCCTCTTGGGATGTCTTTCAAGCGATCCTCGAGTATTGACGGGATGACTTCTTGGAATCTCCTTGGTTGACGGATATCTGAAATCAGAAAATCAGAATTACGTATTTAGAGTTGGTTCGCTCTTCTCAAAGAATCCTCGTTTGAGCTGCTTCGGGAACTCGTTCAAATCGTGGACGTGCCGCTGTTAAGTTTCGAAGAGCCAGTGGCATGTTTTCCTGCAACTTCAGAGACGAGGCGAGGCGGAAAGGGATGTTTGAGGGAGAAGGAGTAATTGCTGCGCCGAAAAAGTTTGGGGAGGGAGTGGCATGGAATTTTCAACACCGATTAGAGGAGGGACACGAACGAATTTATGAAATCGAAAAAAAAGCGGGCGCCTCTTCTTCCAGCTTCATTTCCTCTTGGGATGTCTTTCAAGCGATCCTCGAGTATTGACGGGATGACTTCTTGGAGTCTCCTGGTGGATCTCCTTGGTTGACGGATATCTGAAATCAGAAAATCAGAATTACGTATTTAGAGTTGGTTCGCTCTTCTCAAAAAATCCTCGTTTGAGCTGCTTCGGGAACTCGTTCAAATCGTGGACGTGCCGCTGTTAAGTTTCGAAGAGCCAGTGGCATGTTTTCCTGCAACTTCAGAGACGAGGCGAGGCGGAAAGGGATGTTTGAGGGAAAAGGAGTAATTGCTGCGCCGAAAAAGTTTGAGGAGGGAGCCGGACTGATTTTATAACTTGTTTATTTCGATGGATACATGCCTTGGCTTCCAATGTTTCTTCCACCTCTCAAACACTGCCTGGTAAGCCGCCTTAGGAATCCTCTTCAGGTCCGCCGTACAATTAGTTTTAATGTCCGCAATAGAATCAAATCGGCGCCCTTTTAAGGTTGATTTTAACTGGAAACAAAAAAAAATCTAATGGAGCCACGTGTGGAGAGTGGGGTGGCTGCGGAATCACGAAAGTTCTGGTTTTGGTAAAAAACGATCAGCACTATCTAAGTAGAAATCTTTGTTGATGGTTTGACCTTGATAGACGCAAAATCCAGCATGACCATCACATTGGACCGGGACATACGACCTTTCTTTGGTGGCGGAGAATGAAGACCTTTCCATTGAGAAGACTGGGCCTTTGTCTCAATAACATAACCGTAAACCCAGGTTTCATCACCGGTTACGATGGTTTTAAGAAACTCTAGATCGGTATTGGCTCGATCCAGGAGTTCCTGACAAATGTCCGAATGTCTGTTTTTGTCTCTGTTCACCAGTCAGCACTAGCGGGACGAATTTTGATACGACATGCTCGAAATGTCTGTCAAAATTGTCCGACGGGACCCAAAACTAATGTTCACTTCCTTGGCTGTCACCTTAACAGTTAAATGGCGCACCAAATCGTTCACTAAGTTGACATGATTGGGATCTGTCGATGTGGAGGGCCGCCCCATTCGCGAATCTTCATCTGTTGAGGTTCTGTCCGATTTAAAACGACTGTACCACTCAAAATACTGGCTTCGACTCACAGCTTCATTACCAAACGCTTATTGAATCATTCCAAATATCTCCGTGGCACTTTTGCTAACGATTCGACGTAAACAAACTCAACACCTCTCGTTTTAGTCGTCAGATGTGTCGCTAGATGGCGCACTGTGTCTCGTTTCGATGTGTTGGAACAGTTTGCGCGGAATAAAATCAGTCCGGTCTTTTTTTTTTTGATCACACCTTGTATTGTGGCTGTGGACGAAATTTCTAGGCTAGTAATGAACAAAGATCCTAGAAATTCAAATTGGAAAGAACCATTTCCATCATTCTCTTTCCATTCTTTCATTTAGATCTGTCCTGTCTGCAAATCGAACAAAAATATATCTTAATTCTTCTTATCTTCTTTTATTTTCATTTTCGCTGGCTGTTTCCTACCTTTACCTTTTGTCTTTTGTTTCTGTCATTCCCTGGTATCCAATGTCTGTGTTTCTTAATTCTGTTCCTAATTCGTCTTCTTCGTTTTCTCCTCTTTTATTATTCCAAATCCAATTCGTATAATATTATTTAATTTCTTTGGAATGGATCTCAATGGAATTTTCTTTGCTTGTGGTGTTAAGACTTTCTGCCCTTTAAATTTTAATTCTACGTTTGTTGAGTTGAAGATCATTTAAAAGCAAATTAAATTCGTTAATATTATTTTATACAAAACTATGTTTGTTGCAGCATTTTTATACATTTATTAAAAGTGATAACAATAGAAGTCCAAGTCGTACTAGAAGATGGGTAATCCTAACTACAATAAGAGTAGGTAGCGCTGAAACTTCTCCTTAATCCAAGTCTTGCCGTTCTTTCAAAGAGAGACGCAAAAAAAATTTAAAAGAAGGTAAAAAAATCTTTAAGAGGAGAGAACTCCCGTCTCTCTGTTTACAGCGTAACGAACCATTACCATACAAAGATACTCTCGGTGCATAGTGCACCCAACACAATACTTTGCATAATATGCATATCTCCACTTTTCCACTTTTTCTCTCTCTCTCCCCCTCTCTATCTTTTTCGTTTCTGGAACATTAACAATGTGCTCTATAAGAACATGAAACTTCGCACACAAACACACGTACGCGAGTTAATATAGGGAGTTAGAGCGAGAGCCTCATACCGACCTCGTACACGATTCAAGAGAGTGAAGAACCACTTCGGGCCGAACATATGGAAGAGGTCTGACGCAAGCGCAATGTTACCAACGTACCGCATGCTAGTGACAATCATATGCCAGTCGAAAGCCAGTCGAAGAAAGGTATCCTGTATAGAGAGGATGTGATCTTTATTTTAAACGCAGTCTCTGTTATGTGTTTCGTATAATAATAATAATAATAATTATTATTATTATTATTGTTAAAAAAAAAAAACATTCCCGAATGGGATTTAATTAATTAATTAAATACATAATAATTAGTGTTTTGTTTTTATTATTTAATTTTTGTTTTAAATTAAATTGGATGTGCACCGTAAACGTTTACGATCTAATCTCGAAGTTTGAAGCGCTGATCTTTTCGAAGGGTTTCGAAGTTTACTACGACTTTAACTTTAAACCTTGATTAACTAGAACTCGAAAAGACGACGCAGTGCAAGTGCTGGTTTTTTTTTGTTTGTTTCTGTGCGGATCTTTCCCTGGATGTTGTACTTTAAGAATCAAGTTTGATCGTAAGTTTTTTTTTCATTTGTTTTAATCATAATAAATAATCTGGGGGGAGCACCTTGTGATATATCATATCGAGCGAAAGATCGCCTTGTTGACACTTTCGTTGTGTCGTGAACGTGATATTAGGAAGCCAACCACCTGTAAATATAAACCAGTAACGACGCGATATATGAAAAGCGCGAAGCGAAGAAAAGAGATTGAATATTTCAAGAGCGTCGTGAATCATATTTTCGTGAGGATGTTTACCGGAAATTGTTCGAAACGTTCTATAAATCGTGTTTGTAGGGAAGATAGGATGCATAAAAGTGTAACTTTATAGCTTGTATCATTTTTTTTTAAATTAAACACCCTGTATATCTAGATGTATATTTTTAGTAATATTAAAGCATTTTAAATTGAAACATGACACTCGTCGATATTGTAGAACCAGGTAATGATTATTTTAAATAGAATCTGATATGTATTTTTATATATTTCACATATACAGGGTGATTCATTATTTTTTGAATTGATTTTTTTTAAATTTCGAGCCATTGCTGCATGTGCAAGAGGAAACAAAAGGCCACGCACAAAATAAAATAGTTAAAAAGAAGAGGAATTCGAAACTGTTACAGGAGTTCTGCAGAACTGTCACTTCTCACCGTCATTGTTTCTAATAATAATTGATGACGTCATGCATATCATATATTCACACAATTAAATAGAATATGGCGATCTAGCGCCTAGTAAAAATAAAGTTGTTGGGTACCACTATAATTTGAGTGTGCGTCTAACTTTATCTAACAGATTTTTGACCGCACGTTGGGTGCCAAAATTATGAAGTTATGAAAAATCTTAGCAAGTCTCAACAACTGGCGACAATTACCTATTTTAAAGTTGATCTCGCTGTGACGTAGGGACGCAACCTTGCTCGCGAAAATAATAACCTTAAATGTTAAATCCAATGTCAATACGTGTTTCGGCCCTCAAAGATCATCTTCAAGAGAAACAGTCGAAAACAAATTGAAGAAACGAAGACGTGATTATAACTACACATTTGACTATTCCTCCTGAAGGCCGAGGAAGAACAGGATGTCCAATGTCCGCGAAGTTGGAACCATAAAGTGGTCAAAAATCCTAGAAAGGATTGACCACTGTTGACCATCAACGATTTCGATTGACCACCTTTTGTTTAGGCTACAGCCATTATACCCATATTTTGGATTCTAATAGCAAAAATGTTAAAATTAGCCAATATAGACATTTTGTTCACCGGTACGATTGACCATCGGATACGATTGACCAATTTGACCACTATCCACAATTTCAAAATTTTTTTTTTCTACTTCAAAATACTAAAATTTTGTTGCAGTATAGGACTGACCAACGTTTGACCATGATTGACCACCAAATAATTTTTTTGAAAACTTAAAAATATTCGAAAAAAAAACGAAAAAAACAAGTTCATATCTCCAATGAAATGACATCAAACCCAGATAATGTCACAACCTGTTGCATCGCATTTTTCACAAATTTTGAGAACTGGTCAAACACTGAAAATAATAGAACTTATTCTATCCTATCACTAGACCAAAAAAAAAATTGAAAATCATCGTTTGATCACCATTCGGTTAAATTTTATCCGATCTCGAAATTACATACAACAGAGTTTTCAAAGATCGTATAAAATTTAGCCGGAAGGTGGTGGTCGGATGATGATTTCCGATTTTTTGTAGTCTAGAGACACGTGACGATAAGTCATATCATTTTCAGCGTTTGACCACCTCTCAAAATTTGTGAAAAATGCGATGTAAGAGGTCGTGATATTTTTTTGGTTTGATATCATTTCATTGGAGATGTGAACTTGTTTTCTTGCATATTTTTCGACTTTTGTTAAGTTTTCAAAAAAATTATTTGGTGGTCAATGATGGTCAAACGTTGATCAACCCGCCGCAGCAAGATTTTAATGTTTGTAGTAAAAAAAAAATCGAAAAAAACAATTTCTTGAAAATGTGAAAGGTGGTCAATCGTATCGGATGAACAAAATGTTTGTATTGGCTAATTTTAGCATTTTTGCCATTAGACCTCGAAATATGGGTATAGCGGCTGTAGTCTAAACAAAAGGTGGTCAATCGATGGTCAATAGTGGTCAATATTTATTGACCTAGAAATCCTAGAAAGGATTGACCATTTGGTCAATCAATTTTTGTCGATTTTTGACCACTTTGTGGTGCCAACTACGCGGACCTACTAACTGATTGTGTCTTGACTATAACTTCTGCTATTAACTAAAAAAAAAAACTTGATTAAAATTATTAATGAGCACAACACACAACAATAGCGACTATCTTGTACAACATGATTCTAGTTAATTGTGTTCAAACTTGTCAAAACATTATTTCCACAATGCAAAAAATTAAAAAAAATTCAGTTTTCCAACCATCATCTTCAGAGAGCGCACTACAACCGGGATAACGGGCGACGACGATTCAAACAAGATGCAATCCAATAAAGATCGCGAATCTAAATCTCTTGTACTATATATATAAGAGGTATACATGCACTGGTATTAGAATTTCTGTTTATTTGGATTCCGACGGGTTTGTTGCGAGAAAGAGCGGCGGCGATGGGGGTGGAGGGAGGGAGGGGAGCGATAGAATTCGAACCAGCGGAGCAGCTTTAATTATTTTAAGTGAAACGGAAGCCCTGAATTTACGGGGAAAAGAGCCCTCCTGCGAAATTGTATTACACTTGATTCGATATCCGTTTCGAGAAGTCAAACATTTTAAAACTGCGCCGTCTGCCGCCGTTCCGTTTCCGAGTTTCCCTACTTACCGTCTTCGAACTCTCCACCAAGTCAATAAAGTCAATCGTATAATATACAGGGTGTGAAAATATTCCTCCATATCTCCATTTTTACGCGAAATACAGCAAATATTTAAATGCAAAAGTTGTTTAGTTATTCTACGATATACAGGGTGTTTAGTTTGCCCGTAACCATCAGTATCTTTACATTTTTTAATGGGACACCCTATATATGATCACATTTTTGAATTACTTAGGGAATTTTAAGGCAACTTTATACCGGATCATATTCAATTATTTCCATTCGTTTACAAGATATTGACATTTGTTTGAAAATTTTGACATTTCGCTCTCTTCAGGAAAATGCCATTATTTCGGTAACGGAAAAATGTATTATTATGAAACTTAACATAAAATTAGAAGCATCTCCTATGATGACAATAAACAGATGTAGATTTAAGTACGTTATACAGAGTGTTCTAGAAATCAGTATCTTTTTGAAACAATTGAAACGCGAAAATCTTCATTTTTTCATCTATCTATTAGTTCGAATAAAGAAAGTTTATCTCTCGTGTTGTTGGGGCTGTTCGGTAAACTTACTCTTTTATGTATCCCCAAAGAGAAAAATCACATTTGTTCAGATCGGGTGACCTTGGTGGCTAATGCACTCGCCCTCCTCTGCCAATCCGTTTAAGGTAAAGTGGGGCAAGTGCAAAATCAGAGCGAGAGCGATCAGCAAATTAAGTGTGGTCTCATCACAACAAGGGGTGTTGCTCAAACTTACAATATACCATATTACTGGTAGACGAGGAAAAAAGAGCCTTACAGGAGGAAGACCACAGTCATTGCCTTCTGAAATGGAAGCAAGAAAGCTTGCAAATTATTTGAAAATACTTGAAATGTGAAAACTGTTTGGCACCATTGAAAAACTTGTTACTCAAAACTGCATTTAAAAACAATGGACCGAGTGAAGATTGGTTTTTAAATTTTAAAAAGCGGCATGGCCTGTCCGTCAAAAAACCTCAAGCTGTTGAGTATAGCCGAAAAAAAAATGACTGACCCATTTGAACAAAGTAGGTCAAATTTGGAACTTGGATGAATCGAGTGTCTGTTCTGACCCAACAAAAACTAAAATTGTTGGTGCTAGAGGAAAATCCTGCACACGAGTAACAGCTGGAAGTGGCAAAGAAAATACAACTTTCCTGGCAGCTACCAATGCCACTGGGTTGCCAATGGTGGGGCCATTGATAGTTTTCAAGGAAGTTGGATTCCGGAACCTGAAGGAAGCTTTCCATGGATGACTTTTGCAGCAAGCTCCAAAGATTGGATATATTCTACAATTATTTTAAAAATACATTGATGCCTGCTTTAGGTCCAGAACGCCCGGTGTTGGTCTTCTACCATGGTCATGCTACTCATGTTACAGATCAAATTATAGAGCTTGCAATAGAACACGGTATATCCATGGTAAAACTTTCCCCACACACATCCCACCTATTGCAACGACTAGAGTCAGTTTTTAAATCATTTAAAGATAAGTGGGACCAGACATTGTGAGCTTGGCAACAGAAGCATTCAGGATGGAAAATACCTAAAAAACCATTTGCAGTCCTGTTGGGAGATACTTAACCCATTCAACAGAACAGTAATTCCCGAAAACAACTCGTGCTTTAGAACGTTGGCGTTCATCCCAAAATAATCCTGTTGAAGATAGAACGCACAACCAAAGACCAGATGGACTAGAAGAACAAAATAAATTGTTGGATGACCAAGCTTGTGTGCAAAGCTTGGTCATATTTATGTTTTTTTTTTTTTTTACTTATAATAAAGTAGGTTTTCTTGATCCGTGTGAACCACATGCACCCACCCCTTGCATGTAGTGCACTGTACCCAATCTTCATTGGTAGTTTCTCTGCAGATGATACACTCTGTAGTTTCTTCTTCGCTAGTGTTCATTTCTAAACTTCCATTGCTAGGTATGGTTGGCGTTTCTATTCACATGAAGACTCTTCTCATGTTTTATTCTTTGTTCAAGCTGTTTGGATTGTTTTTTTTTTTATCTGGATGGTTGCATTTTCTTTTCTTTTTTCTCTACTATCGTTTTCATCGTCTCTTGTGAATCCTTAAACATATTTTCGTATGGAGTTCCAGTCAAAATCTCACTCTTCTCACTTCGTCTCATTCTTTGAATCATTTTCTTCCTAGCCTCGTTTGTCACAGGTGAAACTTTATCCGTCACAATGAAAAATAACGAAAGCTTGGTGCTTTGAAGTCCAACACAGGATTTAGAAGTGCTGCCGAATTTGATGCCGAAACTTGTCCGTTTCATCCAATCGTGCTCCAGATGAAGGCGCTGTTGTTTTAGGGACTGTGTCGTTATGGGCTCCATTAAAAATGTCTTTCTACAATGAGTACAGACCCAGTAGAGGTAAATCCAGACTTTGCTGTTTTAATCAATTCAGCAATGTCTCTTTGGGTTATTTTCAACCTCATTGTACGCTGCCTTGAAGGGTCTCATTATTGCTCGGTCAAGAGGCTGAAGCTTGATACAAAAAGCATACAAAATCACTTGTAGTTCCTTGTGAGAACTGTGGCCATCAAGTATTAAAAGAGCAGATTCACTCGAGCAACAAACATTTTCAGCCAAAACAAAAATGAATTGGCTGTGATCCACCCACTTTGTTCACAAAAAAAATTCTTCTTGGGGCTAAATTTATATTTTGATATCATTGTTTCATACTTGTTGAAAAAGACGTTTACTTGTGGTTTGTTGAAACCGACAGCTCTTTGATTACTGGTTGATTGTGAGTTTAGTAAAACTTGTCTCCTGCAATCTTCTTTTCTTTATTTAAATTGGTGCGGAGTTTTCAATTGTTCAGCTAACTCAAAAGCAAATATCAGAAACTCTTTCTTGTTCATAGGCATCATTTCGTTGTCTAGATCTATTAAATGCTCAACTAATTTGGTTTTTAGTTCTAGTGGATTCATATCAACGTCCCCACCACCTCTTAGCCGCTTGATGCTGTCTGCCAGTGTGCTCTTTTGGACAGAGAAATGAAAGGAAGCTTGTCTAATAGTCATTTTATTTTGCAATACTTGCTCAATTGCTGATTTCATCGAGTCTTCTAACCAAATATCCTTTTTTTTTCTCTTTCGACATTGTGTGCCTAGAAATACCTAGAAAGAAAAAAAACGGTTTAGTGTACTAACACACAATAGTGTCAGTGTCAGTACAGAAATGAGAAATAATTTGAAATATCTCTAAAACCATTAATTTTATGAAAATGAATATTTTCGCATTTCAATTGTTTCAAAACTGAGACACTGATTTCTAGAACACTCTGTATAACGTATTTAAGTCTACATCTGTTTATTGTCATCTCAGAAGATGCTTCTAACGTTATGTTAAGTCTTATAATATTACATTTTTCCATTACCGAAATAATGGCATTTTTCTGAAGACAACAAAATGTCAAAATTTTCAAACTATTGAAAATAATTGAATTTGATCCTATACAGGGTGTTTCATAGTATATGCGCAGGACTTCAGGATGTGATACCTTGTCCAAAAATTTGAAAAAAAGTTTCTATCAACTTACCCTCTAAAATGCACCATTTTCGAGATACAGGGTGTTGAAATTTAATAAAAAAAATTTTTTTGGAAATATCTCCTGAACCGTTTATCGTAAAGAAAACAGCTTTTGTAACCATTCTCTACTTATAATAAGCTAAGTTGTGTGCTAGAAAAATTCTTTTTTAAGTCGTAATTGGTGAACATTTTGAAGGGGTAGTGTTTGTTTTTCTCTCAAACTTCTACGCCACTGGAAAAAGTACGGTTTTGAGACGCCTATTTGAACCGCCAATGTCTTCTACACAAGAAAGGTACCTACTGTTGGTCATGAGCTCTAAAGTTGACCGTTTTCGAGAAAAATCAACTTTTATATTGTTAACGTTTGCTTCTCTTACTTGTTCTAATGTTTTTTTATTTCAAAAAATTGATTCAATATAAAAGTTGATTTTTCTGGAAAACGGTCAACTTTAGAGCTCATGATCAACAGTACCTTTTCTGTGTAGAAAACATTGGCGGTTCAAATGGGCATTTCAAAACCGTATTTTTTCCAGTGGCGTAGAACTTGGGGAGGAAAACAGCCACTACCCCTTCAAAATTTTCACCAATTATTACTTAATTTTTTTTTAATCTTTCGAAAAAATGATTTTTTTAATTAAATTTCAACACCCTGTATCTCGAAAATGGTGCATTTGAGAGGGTAAGTTGATACAAACTTTTTTTCAAATTTTTGGAGAAGGTATCACATCCTGAAGTCCTGCGCATATATTATGAAACACCCTATATAAAGTTGCTTTAAAATTTCCAAGGCAAATCAAAAATGAGATCATATATATAGGGTGTCCCATTTAAAAATGTGAAGATATTGATGGTTGCGGTCAAACCAAACGCCTAATAATAACTTTTGTATTTAAATATTAACTGCATTTTATAAATATACAGAGTGTCCCATTAAAATAAACGCTTGAAAAGATTAATGGATTAGTTTAGAATTCGGAACAATGAACAAGTTCTGCTGCACTAAACGTGCATGTGTATATCTACTTGACTGACCGTCTAAAAGCCACGTCTTAATACGGGCGCCATGAACTATAAATCATCTAAATCGCGGGGATGCAAGCGTGTACGTTGTATGCATAAATGCAAATGGTAGCGGACGGGGAACTCAAATAACCATTTAAGCAATTATCTCGCCTGCATTGTAGTAATACTGACGATGATGTTCGTCCTATATCTCGGCTGCTCGGGATTATAATAATACGACGTCTATAATTTTCCACCTGACTTGGCTTTTGCCGCCGCTTACACACGACGCGACATAGTCGACGAAATTCTAACGAATTCAAAACTTCCGTTTCGCGCAGCGGAGGAACCTTATGATCCATGCATAATGGATCCGGTTAAATAATACATCGCCGAGGTCTATTGTCGACGTGGAATGCAAGAGGCTGCGGACGTCATCGCTATAGAAGCTATATAGGAGAAGAGAGAATTACAACACACACAGGCGGGCTATAGAAATCCGGCGTGCGCGAGTAAGGGAGGTGTATTTCCAGCCTGTGGTACTTGCGGTACGTCCGTACGCCGGCCGTTGAGTACTTTTCTTTTTAGGTTATACAAAAGGGATACGCGCTCTCTGGCGTTTTGAATGACTTGACTCGGATTTATTAATAAATAAGGAGAAGAAATAAAGGAATAAATAAGGTCCAACGGTGACGTTTAGATGATGCTCTCGTTTTTTTTTTGTTGTCGTCGTCGTGATGATGACAATAGGGTTTGTTGACAGGATGTTCTCCTTTCCGGATTCTTTTTCTTTTTTTATATAAACGATGAAATATGAGAAAATATTTTCTGAGAGCTGCATGATCATGTAGGAGCGCTACTGTTAGATCAAAACTGTTTAATAGTTAGTAAATGAAAAAGACGGTTTATGCAGTTGTAGAGATCTGTCGACGAACTGTGCGATTGGGTTCGCAACTTGCAATTGGTCATAAATCCTGACGAGTGCATAGCGATCTGTTGTTTTCCATCCAAGATCGTTATTGGAGAACAGGAGCTGCACTGGACTTCCCAGGTGCAGTATCTTGACATGGTCTTCAACACGAGTCTCACCTTTAGACCATTTTTTCCACGATGGTGTCCCGTTTTATTCGGGCACGATCGGTTCTTCTGGCTCCAATGATTTGTTGGAAGATCTCCCTCAGTTTGAGGTTGAAACTGGCGATCTTCCTGGCGTGTCTCCGGACGATATTTACCTACGAAGCCGTTCCCTGCTCCAATGCTTGTAAGTCGCAGATCAAGAGACTCACCGTTCAGATCCATAGGGATTTTGATATTCCACCCTTGCACGATCATGTACTGGCGCTGGTCAATCATAGAAAGGGCAACGCGGTAGCTGGGAATTGATTGCGCCACCTTGTTGAAACGATCACAAGCACAAGATCTCCATTCTCGTGGATAGATGGGTCGCATAATAGCGGATAGGAAGGTTAATGTGACCGCACTGGTGCAGGTGACAACAGCGATTCAGACAGCTCTGTAAAACAAAGAAACAATTATGTGTGCCTTTCTGGACATATAAGGTGCTTTTGACAACACTCCACACGAGACAGTAAATAGAGCACTCTAGAAAACAGAGGACGAAACAGAATTGCTGGACCCCGAAGGGACTCAGTTGCCGACCGACCTAAAGGTATACGGCGAACACAGGGGATGCACACACTCCCCAGGACCGAAGTCGTGAGGGCGAAAACCAGCTGCCCGCACGAGACCAACACCACTCGGAGAGGACCGGCGAACCGGTGGGCCCCTCTCCCCCGTGCTACCCATGTTAGACAAGTTCCCTTGTCAACGTTTGATGGGTTTCCGTTGGAGTCGCTTTAGCGAGCTCCTACCTCACATCTAACTCTACGGGGCCTAGGCCTCCTTGCGGATGGCGACTATCGGCCAGCGTAGGCAACGGAATCTGGCCGTGAGGTACAACCAGCCCGCCCGTGAATTAAGCCTGAACTACGGGGACGGCCGGGCCGAAGCCCTACCCGAAAATGCCAACCGCGATGCTCTTTCTCCCAACCGGGATAGAGATACCGCAGCAGCTACAGTGAAACAGTAGGGTCCCAGAATCACCGAGTTGTTTTAGGATGAAACCAAGGTTTCCCCAACCAGACAACTAGCGGGCGGACTACTCCTCGGCGAACCGACTTTTATCCTCCCCTACTAAGATTCTCTTGCCACGCCCGTTCCCCAGCGTGTGGCCTACAGGGATGGGGTAGTGAAGCTGCAGAGTTCTGCGGGGCGAGTGCTGTAGGGTAACTCACTCACCCACCGTATATTCCGACGGCGGCGGCGGGCACAAGTGCCCTCCCCTATTAAACTTTTCTCCAAGCCACATCCGTTACCCTGAAAGTATGAGATCAGGGATGGGGTAGTGACAGCGGAGTTTTAAGGGTGGAACGCAATAGGGTGAGCGCCCCCCTGAGAAAACAGAGGAGTCGATACTCGATTACTCTCCATAAGAATAGCAGAAATTGAAGTACATTTAGAAACTATCTCAATCAGTACAACCAGGGGCTGTCCACAAGGCGGAGTTGCATCCCCGCTCATGTGGAGCCTAACGATAGATGAGCTCCTCTGCGGCTTGATATAGTCATAATCGTACAGGAAGGATTTGAAACTACCCTCTGCGACATTGTCCAAAGAGGACTTACTTTTACAAAAAGATGGTGTCAATCGGTGGGACTGAATATTAAACCAAAACTACACTAGTGGCCTTCACAAGGAAAAGAAAACTCAATCTCAAAACCATCAAACTAGATGAGCAGAGCATTGAGTGGAAGACAGAAACTAAATAAACTTCTCTGGAACAAGCACGAATTGGAAGTAACCAACAAAACTAAAAGAGCCGTGATGATTTGTAGAAACTTTGCGGGGAAAAAATTGGGGATGTAACTCAAAAATTCTGCACTGGATGTACACTGCAATAGTGAGACCAATCATCACCTTTTGGGGCAGTAGCTTGGAGTAAACGTGCCAGTGTGACCACAACGAGGATGCACCTCGCAAAGATACAAAGACTGGCCTAAAGTAAAAACACATGTCCAACGGCCATTTTAGAAGTGGTACTAAATCTCACACCTCTTGACATTTTAGTGGAGAGTGTGGCTAGAGGAGCCACATGCAAACTCATGGGAGAAGGGCCCATCACGTAGAAATCAAAAATCCTACTAGGAGATGATCCGTTGTGGGACATGTCCCGATATGGGATGTCGCCTCGAAAAAAATTTTACTACGAGGCTAGGCTTCAGAAGCGAATGGAATCAAAACACCATAAAGGGAACTAAACAAGAATGCCATATTATGGTATACAGAACCAAGTACTTTTGAAAGTTTAGGAAAGTTCTCTAGCATCCTTCAGGCGGAAATGCACGCTATAGAAAGATGCGTCCGATTTAACCTACGGAACCAGGAGATTATCATCTTGATCGATAGTCAAGGAGCCATCAAAACGCTGAGTTCTTATACAATCAGCTCAGAAATGGTTTGGGACTGCCTGTCTAAGCTAAACGAGGTAGGCAGGGAAAACAAAGTTACTCTCGTATGGGTGCCGGGACACACTGGATTAGAAGGAAATGAGGAAGCAGATAAACTTGCAAAGAAAGGGAGCGATTTCATCTCTCTTGGGCTTTGAACCTTTTTGCGCGATCAGTCAGAGCACAATATTAGAGAAACTAAAAAAAAAAAGGAAAACCAAGCATTGCTTTGATCAACATGGAATGAGACAAACTTCGCTTACTGACAGGAATCCTATCAGGTCACTGTTGACTCCGAAGGCATATGAAAACAATTGGGCTAGCAGAGACAGCAGAATGCCGTTTCTGCGAGGAGGAAGACGAAACTTCCATATGTACATATTCTCTCTGAGTGCGTAGGACTACGTAATTCAAGGGCCAGGCACCTAGGATCTTATGAAATAGAAGTGGGAGATCTGCCAAAAGTCAAGCCATCCCATATTCTAAATTTTCTAAAGCAAATAGGCGAGAAATCGAGAAACTCAAACAAACAGGAAGAAAGGGGGGACACAATAGACCTTTCAGGTTAATGTTCACCCTTAGCCAAATTGAGGCTGACTGGACCTGCTAAGTTCCCAGTTCTTCCGATAGTATATCCGGAATATTCTTGTTCGAGAATATTCTAGATGTTTCCTAAACAATTAAGACAGGCCTCTATTGTAATTACAATGATTTTTTTTTCATGTTGTGACATAGAAACATTACTATGCATAATGATGACGTTTCATTTAATACTTGCAAAGTAATTTTCCGAAAAGCCAAAAAATATAATAATTCTGTAATCCGATTGAAACGAATCCGAACTATTGGGGGAGGGGGAGAGGGGAAGGGGAGAAGAAGGGGACTCGCAACGACTAAGATAAAAGCAGTCCATCATCGTCAGTCACCTGTGCCCCCCCTAAAACGAGACAGTTAGATCGTCGGACGTGAGAACACAGGAGCAATTACAACGTATTAATTATTTGCCGACTGCCAGATTATATTCAATGCCCGAGTAACCATGCTTCTACGTACACCTTATATCACCTACGATATAGGATACCACTACCTATACTGCATATATAAACGCTACTATACAGTGTGTAAAAGCCAAATGGAATAAATTCATTATTTCGGTTATTGTAAATATTTGTAAAAAATCCCGAAACACGTAAAATTTAATTGATAAATTGACGTTCTACGGCGTAAAAATGCGATCCCTACCTTCAACCCCTTCGAATGACAGGTACAACCCCCATTTTTTTTAAATGGGAAGTATAGGCTTGTGATATATCGTTTAAAAGGTCTCTTTATTCTCTATTCAAACATGTTATCGTTTTTAAGTTTGTTGTAACAATTAAGATAGAATAAAATAAAATCACGTTGTTATTGCATGTAGTCATAATTTAATTTTCACAAATGATGTTAGTGCTAATAACTACAACAGGTTTTATAACAGCAATGAGCATCTACTTCATTAACATTCATAGTTCTTTTCGGTTATTTAAATTTTTCTTTACATTTTATTTTTTGAGTATATTGTAGCAAACTTCAATAACAATATGATTTTATTTTATTCTATCTTAGTTATTACAACAAACTTAAAAACGATAACATGTTTGAATAGAGAATAAAGAGACCTTTTAAACGATATATCACAAGTTTCCCATTTAAAAAATGGGGTTGTACCTGTCATTCGAAGGGGGTTGAAGGTAGGGATCGCATTTTTACGCCGTAGAACGTCAATTTATCAATTAAATTTTACGTGTTTCGGGATTTTTTACAAATATTTACAATAACCGAAATAATGAATTTATTCCATTTGGCTTTTACACACTGTATGTTGGAAAGGACCATTAGCATAAATTTGAATAGGAAAACAGAGTGTAGAGAGAGACGGGAGAGAACAGTACTTATCACGCACGTTTCATACATGCATGTATGTATGGTACGCGGTAGGACGGTAGGTAGTTAACAAATCATCGTCCTAATTACTTTGGGCGTCCGTTTTAACTGCGAACGAACCAACCATCATCGGAGGGCGATAATCAAGAACAAGCGGCCGATAACGATCAACCGACTTCTTGCGCTCGTAATCTCTTTATGTGTGTGGGTATGGGTTTAGGTCTCCTGTTAAGTTTGTGCCAATATTTTTTAGTTTTTTTTGGTATACACCGTTACAATTATAATAGGAGTTGGTAGAGAGATGGTGAAAACAGAAAAAAAAATTGATTTGGTTGGCACTCTACGCCTGTAATCACTTACGAACATCGATTGCGTGTAGATATCGATAAATAAGTAATTCATATTGAGGACGGAGCTGATAGATTTCGTCATTAAAATTATGTGCATGCATGCATACGTTGATCGCGTTTAATAATTCACTAACAATTCAGTGTCAACACCATTTCGTCGGAGTGCTCTCTGTTACGTTCGAGATATACCTAAGCGAAGCTCGCTGATGTTATTTGTAGAATAGTTACTAAGCACTCATTGTCAGTCATCCTTTACTACTATATACAGGGTTAGTAAAAAGTCCCGGAACGGTCGAATAACTTTGTTATTTGAAAATTATGATTTCTGAAATTTGGTATGGGGGTAGGTATAATTAATATAAATGCATTTTATGCAATACAGTTTATATTTTTCTCACTTCCGGTTTAATCGGCAATACGTCCAACTTTTTTTTAACACTTTTGAATGCAAAATAAAAAACTACGTTCAGGAAGTATTAAGATGTTTATTTTTATTCACAAGAAAACAGTTAAAAAATTAAAAAAGTGTCCTAATACAGAAAAATCATGATACCTGTCTATTCAGGTTGCGATTACAATAATTGTTCAAAATGCTCTCCATTTACAATTCGACAAAAATGTCAACGGTGAGTAAAATTTCTTATTGAATTTTGTATTTGTTCTGGAGTGATGCGATTGGCTTCCTGAACTATTCTCTCTTCCAATTGTTCAAGATTATGGGGGCGATTTTTGTACACTTGACATTTCAAGTGATCCCAAAAGAAAAAATCTAATGGCGAGAGATCTGGCGAACGTGCTGGCCATTCGATTGCTCCTCTACATCCGATCCAACGTTCCGGAAAAAATTTCATTCGAATAATCGCGGACATTATGGGCAAAATGGGGAGGGAGCTCCATCTTGTTGAAACCAAAATGTCCATTAGGGTGATCACCTATGTTTGCATTTGGAAAGAGGGCCGCAAGTGCTGGAACAACCCCATTTCGCAATAAATTTAAGTAGACGTTGCCGGTTAAATTTCCTCTTATAAAAAATGGTCCTATGATGTTGTTTCCAACAAGACCAGCCCCTGACATTCACCTTTTGAGGACGCTGTGTATGGATCCAATGCGGATTTTCAATTGACCAGTAGCGACAATTATGTGCCGTTGAGACAAAACGTTGCCTCATCTGAAAAAATGATGTGATCTAAAACATTAGGCTGCTGCTCGATCAATTCCGTCATTGTTTCGCAAAAATGTAGTCTACGATTTGGATCATCTTCAGTTAACTCATGGACGGTGCTGATTTAAGAATCTTATGAGCAGATTTTTGAGAGATCTCATGAATTTGACCTAATTCTGTTGTGGACACGTGATGATGATTTTCTTCCACTGTAAGTAACATATTCAAACTAGTTTCTTCATCTGTTGCTGTTAATGGACGTCCCCTTCTATAGGTAAATCCTTCACCTGACGAAAGACTTCAAACTTTTGAATTGTTCGGCATACCGTACTTTTACTAATGTGACGATCCGGATAAACAGTATTAAACAAAATACGAATCGCTTCAAAAGAACGTTGACGATCACCGTACCCACGCGGCATCATTAATATCTCAATTCGTTCTGATTCAGTAAGTTTTACTGCCATTTTCAAACGTGTCAATGTCTAAAATAAGTAAATTTATAGCGATGCAAAAGTTAAAACGCTTTTAAAATTGTCAAATGTGACGGCAAAAAGAATGCAAACACTAAACAACAACTTTTTTCAAAGGTACCTTGTTTTTTCTGTATTAGGACACTTTTTTAATTTTTTAACTGTTTTCTTGTGAATAAAAATAAACATCTGAATACTTCCTGAACGTAGTTTTTTATTTTGCATTCAAAAGTGTTAAAAAAATCTGGACGTTCCGTTTAAAAAAAAAAAAAAGTTGGACGTATTGCCGATTAAACCGGAAGTGAGAAAAATATAAACTGTATTGCATAAAATGCATTTATATTAATTATACCTACCCCCATACCAAATTTCAGAAATCATAATTTTCAAATAACAAAGTTATTCGACCGTTCCGGGACTTTTTACTAACGCTGTATAATATATAGTATATACCTGGGTATAATCAACCGCACGGTATGCAGGAACAGAATTACTAAACTGCCTGATTTATTCATAGCCTTACCGACGCATCGACTGGATGTCTCCTATACAACGGTTTGTATTGCAGTTGTAAAATTTTTCGTTAGGAAATATAATATAAAGTAATACGTGCCTGCTGATAATGTTGAAATTTTATTTGCACATCTTGGACGGAAATGAGGGTTCTGTCCTTCGACTTTTGTAATAGATATGGTAGGAAACGAGAATTCGTGAATCATCTGCGTTTACAGTTTTATGATTCACGGAAATAAGGTGTGTATTTCATTTTCTGTACATAAGGGACGGGAAAGATGAAAACAACGCAATTAAATACTAAAATTAATTAAATTTTGACACTTGTAACTATTAAAATATATTTTTGACAGCTGTCAAAATAAATACGTATTGTACAGCCGTTTTTTGTTCAGACTTAGCTGTCAAATTATAAATCATTTATACAGCAATTTATTGTTCAGACTTAGTGGGTATCAAATAACCCCGATAACTGGTAGCAAATTTTATCTCTTACAATTTATTTCTGACAGCTGTCAAATTGGCATTACCCCCTCACACCTGGCAACTGTAATATTGATGAATTTTATTATGTTATCTAATTTTGTGTCTCGTAAGTAACAGCGATGATGTCTTTCGTCCTATTTGACGCTTGCAACCATTAAAATATATATTTGACAGCTGTCAAATTATAAATACGTATTGTACAGCCGTTTTTTGTTCAGACTTACATAATTGTGGGTATCAAAATAATCGCAGACAGCTGTAATAGTAACAAATCATTTATCTCTTACAATTTATTTCTGACAGCTGTCAAATTGGAATTACCCCTCACACCTGGCAACTGTAATATTGATAAATTTTATTATGTTATCTAATTTTGTGTCTCGTAAGTAACAGCGATGATGTCTTTCGTCCTATTTGACGCTTGCAACCATTAAAATATATATTTGACAGCTGTCAAATTATAAATACGTATTGTACAGGCGTTTTTTGTTCAGACTTACATAATTGTGGGTATTAAAATAACCCCTGACAGCTGTAATAGTAACAAATCACTTATCTCTTACAATTTATTTCTGACAGATGTCAAATTGGAATTACCCCCTCACACCTGGCAACTGAAATATTGATAAATTTTATTATGTTATCTAATTTTGTGTCTCGTAAGTAACAGCGATGATGTTTTTCGTCCTATCTGACGCTTGCAACCATTAAAATATATTTTTGACAGCTGTCAAATTATAAATACGTATTATACAGCCGTTTTATTGTTCAAACTTACATAATTGTGGGTATCAAAATAATCCCTGACAACTGTAATAGTAACAAATCATTTATCTCTTACAATTTTTTCTGACATCTGTCAAATTGGAATTACCCCCTCACACCTGGCAACTGTGATATTGACAAATTTTATTATGTTATCTAATTTTGTGTCTCGTAAGTAACAGCGATGATGTCTTTCGTCCTATTTGACGCTTGCAACCATTAAAATATATATTTGACACTTGTCAAATTGTAAATCGTCCGCTCTCTTTTTGTCAGACGCCGTTGTGTAGCTGCCAACCTATATTTGACAGCTATAACGTTGAAAAGTCAGTTATTTTTTACGATTCTAAATACATATCGTAAATCTCAATAAGTTTCTGAAAGCAATATTTTTTTTTCCTATTTTGACATTCGTAACGGTCAAAATATTTATGACAGCTGTCAAAGTCTTTTTTTTTCAAAATTGCACAATTACAGCTGTCAAGTGATAAAAAATGTCTGAAAGCGATGATTTTTCTTCTATTTTGACACTTGTAATCGCTATTTGACAGCTGTGAAATTAAAAAATCGGTTAATTATTCAATGTCATATAAGTGACAAGAAATTTTTGAAAGCATTGATTTCCTTCTATTTTGACACTTGTAATCAATAAAATATTTCTGACAGCTGTCAAATTATAAATACTTCTTTGGTAGACTTGCGTCATTGTAGCTGTCAAAGCACATTCGACAGCTGTAAAATTGCAATTTTGAATGTGATAAGTGTCAAAAAAAATGTTGAAAACAATTGTTTTTTTTTTCTATTTCGACATATTGTATTGACAAATTATAGATATTTCATCCTTTTTGTTCAAACTTGATTATTGTAGCCGTAAAAATGTATCTGTCAGCTGTAACACTGATAAATTGGTTGTCTTTAACAATTTTAAAACTTTATATACATATACGGTGGGTGGTCGTAAAATAAGGAATAAAATTTATCACAGATTGGCGACAGTGCAATGTCAACAATGTTTTTTGACAGCTGTCAGAAATATTGTGACAATTAGAATTGTAAAATTTAAACAAAAATTAGTGTTTCATTATTTCACAGGAGTGTCATGTGGGTTAACTATAAAAAATTTCCAAACGGTCTGCAAGGAGTTCAAATATTTTCTAATTTGACAGCTCGTAAATAAATTAAAATGCCGCAATTATTGAAATATCCGATCATTTTTTTGGCATTACGACACTTAACATGGTAAGAGATAACCGATTTGTTTTAATTATAAAAAATTTGAACAAAAAAATATCATAGATGTTTATAATTTGACAGCTGTCAAATATATTTTCATGGTTACAAGTGTCGAAGTAGAATAAAATCGTTGACTTCCGACGTTTTCAAGTCTGAACAAAAAAGCTTCTTATTTCGACACTTATTTGACAGCTGTCGAATTGCAAATACTTTAATTTCTGTTTTCGTTCAAATTTGAGTAATAGCTGTCAAAATACATCTGACAGCGATAAAATTAACAAATTTCCGAAAGCAAAGTTTTTGTTTCCTATTTTAACACACTTTTTGGTAAACTTGCATCATTGTAGCTGCCAAAGTACATTTGACAGCTGTAAAATTGCAATTTTGAATATCATAAGTGTCAAAAATTTTTGAAAATGATTGTTTTTTTTCCTACTTTAACATAATATATGTTTTTTTTTGTTCAAACTTGATTATTGTAGCTGTCAAAATGTATCTGACAGCTCTAACACTGATAAATTAGTTATCTTTAAAACTTTGGATACATATACAGTGGGTGGTCGTAAAGTAAGGAATAAAATTTATCACAGATTGGCGACAGTGCAATGTCAACAATGTTTTTTTGACAGCTGTCAGATATATTTTCATGGTTACAAATATCAAAGGAGAATAAAATAGTTGACCTCCAACACTTATTTGACAGCTGTCAAATTGTAAATAGTTTAATTTCTGTTTTCGTTTAAGTTTGAGTAATAGCTGTCAAAATACATCTGACAGCAATAAAATTAATAAATCGTCAATAAATTTCCGAAAGCAAAGTTTTTTTTTCCTATTTTAACACACTTTTTGGTAAACTTGCATCATTGTAGCTGCCAAAGTACATTTGACAGCTGTAAAATTGCAATTTTGAATATCATAAGTGTCAAAAATTTTTGAAAATGATTGTTTTTTTTCCTACTTTAACATAATATATGTTTTTTTTTGTTCAAACTTGATTATTGTAGCTGTCAAAATGTATCTGACAGCTCTAACACTGATAAATTAGTTATCTTTAAAACTTTGGATACATATACAGTGGGTGGTCGTAAAGTAAGGAATAAAATTTTATCACATGTCAACAATGTTTTTTTGACAGCTGTCAGAAATATTGTGGCAATAATAAATGAAAAATTTAAACAGAAATTAGTTTTTTTATTATTTCACGGGCATAGGAGTGTAATACGGGGTTAACAATAACAAATTTTCAAATCTGAACAAAAAACAGGCGCAAGTATTTATAATTTGACAGCTGTCACATATATTTTCGTGGTAAGAAATGTCAAAATAGAGTGAAATAGTTGACTTCCGACGTTTTCAAGTCTGAACAAATGTTCAAATTTGAATAGTAGCTGTCAAAATACATACATTTGACAGCTGTAACAAATTAGAGAAGGATACAAACAACAGTATTGTAATATCAATCGATTAAAGGTGATTGTACTCAAATTTAACTTTGGAAGAGAGAGATGGGGTTGGGGGTTGAGGACTAGCAGAGCTAACTTACTAATCTACTGTGTTATTCATTAATTCCGCGAATAATTTTTAAGCGATAGGACGGCTAATCGGTTGACCGGAGATGTGGGGTCGAAAGCGGTCAATCTCATTTTTATAAGCGAGTTGGCTAAAAATAGACATTAAATTAAATCATTAATATAACTTCGATAATTGTCATTCTGCTGAGATTAAAGGAGAGAGAGGAACAAAAACGCTGTTATAATGCGTTTTCCGTGTTAAGAGTTTTGCATACATATCGTAAAATATTTTGAATTAAACCGCCGACGAACATTATTTATAGAAGTTTTTATTGTGTGTGTGTGTGTGTGTGTGTACGACGGGTGACAGCTGTCGACGTCGCGTCGAATGGACGACCGATTTATACGCGCTTTTAATCCGCGTCCTGCGTTTCCAACTTTGTTCATTTTTTGTTCTGTTTTTTTATTTTGTTTTTCTGAATGCGCTTTTATATTGTATTCTCTAGAGTGCTGGTCGTTCCTCCTCTGAAATGTATACGCGTAACACACCACGACGCCTATATATATACATACATAATAACGAAATAACAAGTAAACAAACGCGGACAAAACGAAGGAATACCGACGCGCCGTGTCACCGCAACCTCGATGAATAATTTAAATATTATTCGTTCATTTGTTCGGGCGTTTTGCCGACCAACGACTGCGCGGTAGGTGGGTGAGGGGTGGTGGTGGGGTTGCGAAGGGTAGAAATATGTTTAATCCGTTTGTTTGTAATGAGTTTTTGTTTGTTCGTTGTTGTTTTGTTTTTAACGATAATACGGTCTTTGCGCGATATGATAATGAAATACGCGATCGATAATAAAATATCTACATTTCGGAGTTTTCCCCCTGAAGGGATTCTCGGAAAGCTGCCGCATTACGTTCGGATTAGTACATAATCAAATAAGATTTAAATCCGTTCTTGTTTGTTTGCCGTGTAATTATTGGCGATTTTTTTTTTGTTCGTTTGAAATGTAGATTTATCTGTAAAAATATTTCGCGTATCTCCCCTAATGTATAGGGTCTTAGCTAATATGTACAAAGTTCTTATCTTCCGTAAACACCCGATAAAACGTCCATTTCTATATATGTACAGGGTGGGCAAATTTCGATGTTTTAATAGGGGATCTCGGTAACTATAAGAAGTATCAAAAAACGGACCACGCATCCTCGATATGTTTTTTTCGAGAAAAGGATGATGGTGAAAACCAAATTTGACTATCGGCTTTCGGTTTCGAGTCATCCCTGAAAATTCGATTTTTCCCATTTTCTCTCGCAAGACCTTCGGTTAAAAGATACGGGGCGTTGAATTTTTTTTAAATTTATTTGCAAAAACAATGATTAATTAAAACAAAAAATTAAGTTTTTAGAAGATGTTCAAATTGTTGCCCTTGTACTTCTTCTTAATGATTGACGGCATCTTTGAAATATTCCTGGGTTATTACGAAATCTATCTGCCGATTCCATAATTCTTGTTCTTCATTATGTATTTCTACAGCATAATCTTCATTTTTCATAAATCCCCGAAATGAAAAATCGAGGAGATTAAGGTATCGGGACTACGAGCTGGCCCCCCTCGACCAATCCACATATTTCCAAATCTCCTGTCCAAATATTCCCTTGCCACTCGAGAAAAGTGAGCTGGCGCCCCGCCATCATGCATGTAATACATTCTTCCAGCAATGGCCAATGGGACATCCTCTAATAATGTGTTTAAATCATTCTCCAAGAAATTTCGATACAGTGCACCTGTCAAACGAAACGGGCCAATTAAATAATTGTCCACACATTAATTGAAAACCCATATTGGTGACTTCGAATTACAGTTTGATGAGGATTTTCATCACTCCAACGGTGCATGTTATGTAGGTTCAGTATACCATCACGATTAAAACCAGCTTCGTCAGTAAACAAAATTGATGAAATAATGTTTTGTCTTTGGTTTTGCAACCGTTGGCAAAATTGTACACGAGGAACAAAGTCATGTTCCAATAGTGAATGAATTTTTTGGAAATGATATGGGCGAAGAAGTTGTTCTTTGAAAATTTGTCTAACTGATTCACGGTTAAGGTTTCGTACCGCTGAACTTGTTTTTCTGGTGCTTGTTCTTGGATTATTTTCTACCATTCGTAAAACAGTTTCTTCGTTTCGCACAGTGCGACGAGTTCTGGAAACCCCAATTCCAATTCAATTTTGGTTTTCTAAAACAGCCATCTTCTCTCAAACGCCTATGCACATCAATAAATGTTCGAACATTAGGAACTTAGGGATAAAGGATATCTTTCTCGATAAATACGTTGAGCTTCGTAAGAATTTGATCTAGCTTCGCCGTAACACATAATCATGTCCCTCCCTGTATTCTTCAAAAGTGTAGTGAACCATTTTTTAAAGCAAATTTGAATAATCAGTGAGAAAAACTTAATCACGAACACAAAATTCCTCAAACAACAATTACATCAGTTTGACAAGTGTCATTATGACACATTATTCAATTGTTATTTTTTGATTACTTAGCGTGCATTGTCGGCTCTCAGATGCATTTGTACTGGAACCATAGATATTCAAAAAAAAAAAACCAAAAAAATAAATAAAATTCAACACCCCGTATCTTTTAACCGAAGGTCTTGCGAACCCATGTTCATAGGAATTTTTTTTTCTTATTTTAGTGTCCTCTAGTGTGTGGCACTATGCAATGTACTTTTTTCTATGTCACCCCCTATAAAGTTCTCTCTCAGTTCGTTAATGTTATTTTCAGTTTGTTTGTAGAACCGGCCTTTAAGATGTCCCCAGAAAAACCACCTTACTGGTCCGCCCGTGCCTATCCAGTTGTCTCCAAAATTTTCAGTCAGCAATCCTGAGACTATTCCAGTGTTATGGGGCGGTGCGCCGTCTTGCTGGAAAAATACGTTTCTTATCTCGTTCAAAGGCAGTTCTTCCAAAAATTCTTCGACTACATGTTGGTTTATGATGTTATAATACCGTTGACCATTTAATTTTTCTTGATAAATTTGGTATGCCAGAATAGGATTATCAAATAGGGCACACCAAACACTAAAGCCGAATCGACCCTGATTTTGAACACCGACGGCACGGTAGGGGTTAACATCAGACCACCGATGTTCATTGTGTCGGTTAAAAATTCCGGCACTGCTAATGTAGACTTCATCCGTCCAAATAATTTTTCTAAAAAGTGATGGATCCTCCTGAATTTGGTTTTCACCATCATCCTTTTCTCGAAAAAACAGATCCAGGATGCGCGGTCCGTGTTTTGATACCTCTTATAGTTACCGAGATCCCCTATTAAAACATCGAAATTTTCCCACCCCGTACATATATAGAAATGCATATTTTATCGGGTGTTTACGGAAGATAAGGACTTTTATCGCTTTACCTATCACTTTAAATGCGGAAACTGCTTGTTAACATTTATGCATATTGGTAACATATGCTGATATATCGAGAGTCTGTCAAAATTACTCGCTCGTATATTAAAGTTTGTTTATACGTTGTAGGTATCTAGTATAAGCGCAATTATGGGTTAAGTGTCACAAAACCATCAATTATAGATCATTGATACATACTCTGGATATTGACAGGTGAATAAAATAAAAACAATTGCACCAACCGACAAAAATTAAATTTGTCTAAATATAAATGTCAATTTTGACGTTTAAATAATAAGTGAAATTAGCTGCAATACTCGTATACTGTATACAGAGTGGTTGATTTGTCTGGGGCATAATATTAAAAAAAAAAATGAAAAACTAATCTTTTACAATTTTGTGTACTCTCTCTAATTACGTAAAATACAATGCCATACTTAAAAAAACGACCTCATTTTTACATTACCTCTTTAGGCAATAAATGGCTTCATTATGACGAAAACGCAAATTACTCAAGTAGGCTTTGGAAATGAGATTCTGCCATGATAACAATAATACATATTACATAAGTAGGTTATAAATTGATTGCACAAAAAAAAAACATAAAATAAAAATACTAGTTCAGAAATTGTTCAAAATGTCCACCATTTTTGTTTATACACATCTGAGCTCTACACAATAAATTCTGTTGACATTTACGTAGCATTTCATGTGTAATTTCTTGTGCGGATCTGACACACTACTACATATAAATCCTGTCTTTGATAAAGCCGCACACAAAGAAAACATCGAGAGATCGGGTGATCTTGGAGGTCACAAATGTGGGCCCTTATTACCAATCCACTTATTTCCAAATTCTAAATTTAAAGCGTCTGATACATGTTGTGCGTTATGTGGTGATGGTGCACCATCATGCTGAAACCACATTTGTCTTCGGAGGGCCCAAGGTAGGGAATCTAAATATTCCTGAAATTCTCTCTGAAGGAAGTTCAAATAGGTACCTCTCTGGAGTAAGTGTACTGTTATAAAAATAAGGTCTGAACAACTGCTCCCCTATTACGCTTATCCATACGTTTGTGGAACAACGTACTTGATGTTTATTTTCTTGTATTCTATGTGGATTCACATCTTCCTAAAAATGATAATTGTATTTGTTAAAGACATCATTTCGATGAAAATTTGATTCAACTGTCCATAAAATCAATGACAGATATTGTCTGCCAGCATCCAATAGCCAATCCCAGATATTATTTTATATCTGCTAATATCAAGTTCCAATACATCGTTTCGCGTAGACGAATATGAATTAGATCCGCGAAGTTGGCACCACAAAATGGTCAATAAATCTAAAAAAATGCTAGAAAGGATTGACCACTATTAACCATCAGCGATTTCCATTGACCACATTTTTTTGTTTAGGCTACAGCAGCTGTACCCATATTTTGGAGTCTAATGGCGGAACTGCTAAAATTCGACAACATAGTCATTTTGTTCGATTGACCATCGTTTTTGACCACCTTTCACATCTTCAAACTTTTTCAAAAAAAGTTTTTCGAATTTTGTTTTACAACAAACACTAAGATTTTATTGCAGGTTAGGATTGACCAACGTTTGACAATGTTTGACCACCAAGTTTTTTTTTTTTAAACTTGATAGTCGAAAAACATTAAAAAACAAGTTCATATCTTCAATAAAATGACATCAAACTCACAAAATGTCAACCTCTTGCATCGCATTTTTCACAAATTTTGAAGGGTGGCCAAAGGCTTAAAATAATAGAACTTATTTTATGGTGTTTATAAACTACATAAAATTGAAAGTTATCGTTTGACCACCCTTCGGCTAAATTTTATCCGATTTTTATCGCACTTTTCACAAACTTTAAGAGGTGGTCAAATGTTGAAAATGGTACGTCTTATTGTTGGCTCCGTCAAGTTGCCTCCACACAGCTCTAAAATTGGTGGTGCAAGGTGGGTGCAAGCTATCTATCCTATTTTTAAGTTTCTCCTGTGATAGGTTGGGAGGGGGGAGGGGGAGACAGCGTCAAGTTAGCGAGCTCCCCCTGCAATTTTTTTAAAATAATTACTCAACTAGATGGGTGCAAACTATTATACATGTGGCGCGAGTTGGTGCAAGCTTGGTGCAAACTTTTCGGATAGATATTAGCCCGGTGGAAGGTTGAGGGGGGGGGCCAACTTGACGGAGGCCTTATTGTCTCATGTCTCTAGCTTACATAAAAATTGAAACTCACCGTTAGACCACTCACCGGTTATTTTTTTTCCGATGTTTTTAACTTGAAGATCGGACAATAGTTAGCCAGAATGTGGTCAAACGATGATTTCCGATTTTTTGTGGTCGAGAGACAGGAGACAGTAAGTCCTATTATCTTCAGCGTTTGACCACCTCTCAAAATTTGTGAAAAATGCGATGCAAGAGGTTGTGGGTTTTTCATTTTTTTTCCACTATTGTTAAGTTTTTAGAAAAATTATTTGGTGGTCAAACGTTGGTCAATCCTATCCTACAACAAAATTTTAGTGTTTGTAGTAGAAAATTTGAAAATATGGATGATGGTCATGGTTAAAGGATGGTCAACAAAATGTCTATGTTGGCTAATTTTAACATTTTCGCCATTGAAGTCCAAAGTCTGGGTATAGCGGTTGTAGCTTAAACAAAATGTGGTCAATCGAAATCGCTAATGGTTAATAATGGTCAATCTTTTCTAGTATTTTTGACCACTTTGCGGTGCCAACTTCGCGGACTTCTATGGATTGGTTCTGAAATACGCCAAAATGTTTATTTCATCATTTTCTTGTGGATCGTTGTCATTCCTGTTTCTAATATTTCTTATTTTTTTTAAGCTTCTACAATGTTATAATAAATTATGCAAATTTCTAAAGGTATTGTGGTGTGCTTGCCTTCGATCAAGGTTGCTGCTTGTCTGCAATTATTATCATTTGATTTGATAAATAAAAACAACGTAACATATCAACTTTCTGGGCATTTGCAAAATTCATTTTTCAGTTTGATGTATTCAATTTAACAATAAACGATAAACAGCGATTATACTAAACTATTATGTCAAATTGATATTTACCCATCAATCTCATTTCCCAAGCCTACTTGAGTAAATTGCGTTTTCATCGTAATGAGGTCATTCATTGCCTAAAGAGGTCGTATTCAAAATTTAATACACTATCTGAATAACCAAAAAAATACAGGGTGTTCAATTTAAAAAAAAAATTGAACTGTCATTCGCTCCTCTTTTGTTTTCTAAAGTATGGCATTGTAGTTTATTAGAGAGAGCATACAAATTTTTTTTTTAATATTTTGTAATATTTTATGTGAAAAATCAACCACACTCTGTATACATATTATTTAAAAAATATTCCAAATTAATACAGAAGGATTTGTTTTTTTATTGATCGCGATATTGAGGTTGCCGCAATAAATATATACAGACGACGTTCATACTTCAATTACAATGAAATTACAACTTTATTATTTTATCCTTCTCCGTTCTTATCGGAGTTTCGGAAAGAACCATTTATCCGTAAATTATATACGTCCCCGCTAACATTTTTATAGCTATCGATTCCGTCGAGTTGGCGGTTGTTTTAGCGGATTGCTTTCGCGTCGTGTACGGATATATGTATGTTGGTCGCCAATCGATCGCTTCGTATAATAAACGTTGTGGAAAATTGAAAATATTTTTGATATTGAATAAAAGATCCCAAAAATCAAAAAAAAAACAAAAACTAGTCGGTATATCGACCACACGCAAACAGACTACAGAGAGAGAGAGAGAATACTCATTCATCAATCCTAATTGGTCATCATCAACTAAACTATTCAGGCTGCGTTTGGCGTCCCACCGAATGTACCATCCTTCTTCACGAGGAGATAAGACGATGATGCTATTTTAATTAAAATAGTTGTTGTGACAGCGCATATTAGTGACATTTTAATGCCGTAAAACACGATAATTATATGAAATACCTCGTATACTATTACAGGATCTTTCCTCTCTGCGTTAATACATAATATATATATATATATATATATATAGGTACACGAGTATGTATATATATAACGAAATAAATTTGGCGAAATTCCTAAGAAAGGGACAGGACGACTCCTCCATCTTCTCCTTCTTCTTATTCCTCGTATATATCTTTGTGTGTGTGTAAACGTACTATAGCAAGTCCCGACGTACGAGAAGCATATTTCCGTCAACACGTCTTATTTCGAATCATGCACTACTACACGCATTCCGAAAAGGATTCCCGAAACGTCTGCCGCTCGACACTTGACGTATCGTTGCTATTAACGTTCAGAGAGCACCGGTCCGCCGCCGCGTCGACCGAATAAAAACAAAAACCAAAAAAACAAAAAAGAACACGACGAATTTTCTTTCTAACCGTGTAACCGTGTAGAGTTCGTACACTTCGGGAGTTTGCTGGTAAACGTGTCGACGCGAATCCCACAGAAAAAAAGGAGTTAGTCTAAAGATAGGTACAACATCAGAGTAGGCGATGGGATATTTTGTTTCTTTCTCTATTTGCTTGAAAATTGAAATTAAAATTAAATCAACTCCTATTTTGGGCTATTGTCAACCATCCCTTGGATTCGGTGTCATTGCTTATGTTTCTATCATAAAAAATAAAGTCAAGAAGTCAAAATTGCTGAGCCAATTCTCAGCAGATGCAGAGACCAGAGGACGACACCACCATTCCTGAAAATCGAACACCACATCGAGACTCCTGGCACCAGAAGAATACTTCAAAGAGCCTTACTTAAGGAGAGGATACATTAGGTACACCCAAACCGAACTTAATACGGTGGGGAATAGTTTATACGAACTGCACTTGCACCTGAGCAATACGCTGAACAATGACGTATGGACTAGCATTGATCGCCTAACTACAGACAAGGCCAGACATCAAGCGGAAGCAGCCACCAAGAAACAGAAGGCAAAATTCATGCAACTTCACCAGAAAACCAGACCACCTAGATCAACCTTGGATCAAGACCGAGTAGTAAAAACCACTTTAAGGGCCAGAGAAACAAGTTCTAGCAAAAGGATTAAACTTTGCCATCACTCCAAGAGAGATACCGAAGGAAGACATCATCTGCGCCATAGAAACATCCATCAGAACGTTACCAGCAGCAGAAATAGAGGAGATCAGATCAACTACGCGACACATCTTGAAATCAGCTGAACCACCTTCTTCAAACCTGTCTAGAGAGGAAAGAACAGCCATCATGGAAGGGAACGCCACAGTCATCATGAACACACGAGACTACAAAGACAACATCCAAGTATGACTACAAGATTCTACTTATCGCAAACTTAAGAAAGATCCGACAGCAGTTCTGGAAAAGCAGCAGTTAAATCATCATCAATACCTAAAGAATTACACCGGAACATCATCAAGACGGGCTTCAGAACACCAAGGTTATATGGACTGCCCAAGATACACAAAGAGGGAAATCCGATGAGACCTATAGTGGGATCCGCTACGCATTCTCTAGCCAAGCACCTGACTAAGAGCCTACAACCGCTGGTGGAGAAAACAGAGACCTACATCAAGAACTCTGTTCACTTGCTCGAAAAACTGAAGGATGTGAAAATGGAGGAGAACGACGTTCTAGTCAGCTTCGACGTCAAGTCACTGTTGACGAATATCCCAGCAGAAGAAGCCATCAACATCATTCGAGAACGTCTTAGCATGCTACCGGTCTGCTATGGCCAATACTCTCTTGATCTTCACTTTGGGAGGTTGTTTGTCCAAATCTAGTTCGATCCAGCTGTGAGATCAGCAAGTTCGAAGATGTAGCGGTCCTATCCAGACTCTTGATGGCTAAAACTGTCACATATTCTCCGAAAGATTGAACTTTTAGATCAGTACGGAGCTGGACGTTTCTTTCTCATGTACTAAGGTACACCGACTATCATGCTTGTAGGACTTGAAGCGTCTTCAAATGAGACGTAGCCAGGTTTGATCAAGAGGACGCGTCGCATGTAGCTATGAGTGGCAGGCAGGACATGTGTACATAGTTCGTCTCAGATGTAATGAGACTGGTTCCATTAGAGTTCTTAACGCAGCGATATCTATGATTGAATGACGGTAGATGAATGTACTACCCTTAATCTATTTCATCTCAAAATTCGAGCGAATTCGGTTGATATTTAACTAGGTTTTTCGTTGGATTGAGCGATTTCGTGATGGTCGTGAACGACGCCAGAAACCACTCGTAATGAAAAAAAGAAAACGTCGAGAAATTCGAAGAAATTCTTAGGAGCAACCGCTCATCGAAGAGGAAACTGGGATACCGAAAAGCACAGCCTATCGAATTTTGAGGCAAACAGAAGTTTTGTGCGTGCTTCGTCCCGCGCACTCTGACAAACGGCCACAAAGATTAGCGAGTTCAGTATTGCAAAGACATATTAAAGATGTCCCAAAGGAATCCGGCAAGCATGTCAGCCATTGTTAACTGATGGTGATGATGGTGACACGTGGTGGTTTCAATACGTGTCAAAAAGAAAACGTCAGAGTATGGCATGGTAGTCACCATAGACGAGCCAAACGAGAGGAACAAGATCAAGACAATGCTAACCATTTTGTTCGAATCAAATTGTTCACAATGAATTCATCCTAGAAGATCAGACAGTGAACGAAGAATATTATCTGGGAGTTCTAGAATTCGACCGGAATATCGAGGAGAGCCAGGAAGTTGGCTTGCACCACCAAACAAAGCCACAAAAGGCTATTTTAATAAAAAATGGTGACCCCCAAAATAGACAACCTAGATTTCTCAAAAGTTAACAAGAATTAAACATTTTATAAAGGATTGAGATCGCCGGTAAATGAAACAGAATTTTTTTTTTTTCAAGGACTTGTGGTTTTCGAGATTTTTTGAGTTGAAAGATGCCCGAGGAAGCCACGTGACCAAAACGCTGCGTGACATCAAATGGAGATTTGCGTTCGGCATTATATAGGATCTGAAATTTCTGTCAACTGACATATCAGAGTAGCATACGTCACAATTTTAGTTCACGTAAACGCCGCGTTTTGGGAGAGCGCTGTAATCCTGCTTCTTTCTTCCCCGATTTCTAGGTGAAAAAAATTATTTTTTCGTCTGGGAATAAAAGGAATGGCTATTTCTCATGATTATCTTTAAATTTAAAGAATAATTACAAAGTACATAGGTTGTCTATTGGAATTAATTTGGTTAAACTGTGGTAGTGGATGAAATGGAGCTTTGTGCGAAAAAAAATTGAAATTACAAATTGAATCATATCAATTGGAACGTCCTCTTAAACACAAATTAATTAGTAGAGCAAAGACTTGATTACTTTCCCTTGCTTATTAATATGTATTTTTAGACAGCTGTCAAGTTATGCGTATTATATATGTATGTATATAGAGGACACACACACATAGAAGGCACAAAATTAAGGTCGTACATCGTACTAATTGACATCACTTTGTTAGTTGTGTTCTTTCTTAATTTATTCCAACGAGATATTACGTAATTGCACCGCCGAGTTTATTTAGAGATAATTGTAACAAACATAATCGTTACTAGAGCGATATTTATTATTATTATTATTATTATTATTATTAATAGTAATAACACATAATAGAGATACATATGTATGTATATACGAAGCTTGTATATATATTTATTTGTGTATGGATAGAGACGATGATTATGTGTGTACAGGGTGGGCAAATAAGCGAGGTAACCGGCTGTATCTCAGAAACTAATGATCGTAGAGAGTTACGATAAAAAATTTTATAAGTAAAGTGGGCAAGGGAAAATGCTGGAAATTATTTTCAAGTTTCCAAGATGGCCGCCAGTGGGCGTATCCACCATCTTGAATTACATAAAGTTACTTTTCTCGCGATTTTCTCCAATCAATATACCAAAAAAGTACTTGCGTTTTAATGTTAACTTAAAGTCGAACATTTTTTGTAAAAACAATTTTTCTCTATCTTTCGAAATAAAGTGGTGGGGGGTATTTGAATGTTGTTTTAAATAAATGCCTGTAACTTCGAAACGGCTTAATGGATTTTGATAAATTTGGTATCATTGAAAAGAGCATTTCTTGGGCTTTTAAGTTTCTTGTAATCATGACAGTTGTGACCTACACGGCCTCAGCCTTTCCTCAGCTTCTTCTAGTTTTGTTTTAATGGGAATGTTCGTAAAAATTTCCGACTTCTTTGCTCCTAGATTTTCCTGAATAATAGTTGTTTGTCGTTGTAAACCTGGGTGATTATCTAGTAGAGTGGCTGCACCATGTTGGCTATTGTAAATTGTCCTACATGGTAGCTAGATGCAAAATTGTTTTTTTCCATTGTAGCCACTTTCGTGAAGGCTTTATTTAAAAGTTCGGCTACATCGTATTAAATTATATTTTGATAACGATACTCAACATTATGTAAAGATTGTATTCCAGTAGTGCATCTTTAAAATGACTAAAACATTTCAGATTAAGAAGCTGAAGATGACCAGATGCGTGTGGAGGAATCAAGACCATGTGGATGTTATTTTCTGGCTGGAATGATTATCAGAACCAGCAAGGATAAGATCAGTAACAATAAACTTAGCATGCTTCTGGTGAAAAAGTTTGAATTGATCCAATCGTTCTTAGAACATTTGTATAACTCTCCATTTGGTTCATTTTTTTTCGAAAGTTTTGAGCATACTTTGCTTTAGATATATCATCATGGAAGGGATGTAGTTTCCAGTCTTTCAGCAGCTTATTGTCCTTTCTTTTTTTACCGGAAATTGCAGCTCCTACTTTTCCCTTGTTCCTTGCACCTTGGTGGTGTCCGTCTTATCCATCCCATCGATAGAGGGCGTTATTCGATATTATAACCAAAATATTGGATTTTCTCAAAAAATTTAAATGCGATGATTTGATTTTTTTTAGACTAGAAAATAGACAAATGACTAACCAATAAGCCTGCGCAAGCCGCATCTTAATATCTGTATCCTAACTCAAATTATTTAAAAAAATACTAAACCAGGAAAATTCATATATCCTCATTTAAAAAGGCATCGCTTGTTTTCGATAAGAAGGCAAGTAGTAGGCCATGGAAATAAAAGACAAACTCCTCTCTAAAATATTCACAAGAAATGTCAGTTTATTTAGTGCTGTGTGTTTGTAAGCGATTTTCGTTTTAAATAAAGTTGTGGTCCTGAAAAGGACCGATTTTGAAAAAAGATTAATGCTTTTTGTGTTCAAATTGATAGTTGACGAATTGAGTTTCGAATTCTGTTGTCCATATCCATTCCTGTTGTCGGTGGAGTTTGAAAAGCAATGTCTTTTAAGCGTCCCCAAAAGTAAAAATCAAGACATGTCAAGTTGGTAGATCTTGCCGGCCAAGGAAATAGGCTTCCCTTTCCTATCCAGCGTTCTCGAAAGGTCCCGTTAATATGGTTTCGGACATTAATTGAATAATGTGCCGGACAACCATCTAATTGCAGAAACATAGTTCTCCTAGTTGCGAGTGCCATATCCTCCAACAAAATTGGCAAGTCTTTGATCAAAAACTCTAAGAAGCGGTTACCAGTTAAAGCTTGATCAAAAAAATAAGGTCCAATAATTCTGGCACCACACATTTAGACTCCAGCGTCCTTGGTGCTGCACATCTCTTAATCAATGCGGATTTTCAGCGGACCAATAATACATGTTATGACGGTTTACTCTACCATCACTACTAAAGGTAGCCTCGTCGGTCCAGAGAATTTCCGTTAAGAAATTTCTGTTTTCCTCAAGCCATCCATTGATAATAATTTAGTCTATTATCGAAATCTTGTTCATTTAGCGCCTGGTGCATGGTGTCGGGTACTGTCTTGCAGCTATAGCTGCATTTTGAAAACACTCGAAATAAATCGCAATCATGTCAACGGCTTCATTATTTGCGAGAGGCATTTTGATTAAAAAGTACTCAAATTATACGCAATCAACAATATTGGGCTGCGCGTGACAAAAGTTTGACGTTAATTGGCAATATTTTTGTTAGGCGATTGTCGTGTCCATGGCCTTCTTATCGAAAGCAAGCGATTCCTTTTTAAATGGGGATAATATATGAATTTTCCTGGTTTAATATTTTTTTTAATAATTTTAGTTAGGAAAAAGATATTAAGATGCGGCTTGCGCATTTTGTTGGTCATTTGTCTATTTTCTAGTTTAAAAAAGTCATATTATCGCATTTAAATTTTTTGAAAAAATCCAATATTTTGGTTATAATATCGAATAACGCCCTCTATCGGCGGCCGTTTCAAAGTTACAGGCATTTATTTAAAAAACCTTCAAATAGCCCCCCACCAATTTATTTTCAAAGATAGAGAAAAATTTATCCAAAAAATTTTGACTTTAAGTTAACATTACAACGCAAATTTATTTGAAATATTGATTGGAGAAAACCCCCCACCAACTTTATTTTCAAAGATAGAGAAAATTGTTTTTTGGAAAAAATGTTTGACTTTTCATTTAACATTAACCCATTAAGTCCCATGGCAATGAAAACAGAGAAAAATTGTATTTTGTTTGAAAATATTTATTGAATAGGTATAAAATAAGTAGTACAACGTTACAACGTTTTTCAAAAAAAGTTTTTAAGTTCAAGTTCTCTGGTGGCATTGACGAATGTATATCTTCCAAGTGGACTGAGTCCGTGTTTCAACAAGATTAGATTTACTCAACCACGTCTAAACTAACAATTGAACAATTGCCGGTTGGTCGAATTCCTCGCTGGATGTCGTGTACTTCAAAATTGAATTTCCACCCAACCAATATCAATTTAAATGTTTTATTAGGGATAATCAATTCTTTGTTTTTATAGACGACCAACTTTTTATTTTATTGGTATACCTACTACTGTCTGTATAAATGGCCATTGTAACCAAACGACTACGTCCGATTCCAGCGAATAAATAATAGGTAATTTATTTTATCAAACTTGTATTCATAATTCCACTTTACTTTCAGCTTTAATAAAAAGTTATACCCGGTGTCAGATTTTACATTTTTTTGTCCTATTGTCTCTTATGTACCAGTTGCTAAATGATTCTGATTTCAGTGTTTTTAGTAAATCATAGCTGGTGAAGTAGTTGTCAAAAAATAATATATGGTCAGTTGGAACTTGAACTACTTTCAGAAGGTACTACTTGATCCAAGCGGCAATGAATTCTCGGGTAAAAGTGAACGGTGCATCGTCCATTTTTGAATCATAATTTTTTCTACGCAGATGGAAAAAAAATTATAATAATAACCATCTGCAAACTATTCATCATAAACCAGTTTTTATAAAAGCAAAACGCACTGTTTTAATTCGAAAAAATTTCGTTTGGATTGGAATGATTTCCGAAATTTTTTACCATAGACTATCTATCAATAAGTTTCTTTGAAAAAATCCTCCATTGTCAGAAAGTCTTCAATTGTTCAAAAGATTTGTAAAACTTCTAACTTTGATCAAGCATTGAATTGATCAGACAAATGAATATACCCTTTTCAGTTCCTGATACCTATTTCAACATCGTTGCATTAACGATGTATTCTTGTATCTTCATCAAGGCACCAATATAACTTTTCTCTGGGCAATTGATGGTACCCCGAAAACAAGAGTATACCAATAAAAAGTTTTATATCGGCATTGGACACAGAAAATATGTGGTGGTTATTCTGCTGCTGGGCATATAAATCAGTTATGATTTACAACTTCTTCATCAAATAGTTTCTCAAAAATTTCAACTTCATTCAATCCAATCAAATCAGATTTTAAATTTTGCAAGCGGTCTTTATAACCATAAATTATTTTCATGTTATTTTTAGGTAGATCAGTTATCCAGGTGGGTAGCTCAGATGTTGTTTTTTTAGATTTCTTTCTTGACCTCTGCACTTTTTTGAAGATCCTCCTCCTCATCCTCTTCACTTTCTTCATTGGCAACATTTATTTGAGATCAGATCCCCAGGAACATCTTTAGGAAAATCATGGATTGCAAATCGATCCTGAGTCTACGTCTTCTACATCTGAAAAAGAGTATCTGATCATCTGGACAAATCGCTTACAATATCAACATTGTCCAAAGTTGTTGCATTTTCTACGTCTTCTAAAGCTGTTTCTAACTGTTGAAACCGTTTCCCATAAAATATTTTTGCACTCAATGTACCAAACACTTCAGCTTTCTCCATATTTATAACACTGTATCACTGTAATAGAAAATTTAAAGTTAGTACTTGAATGTCTCACTGTACCCAGACAGGTACAGGGGTCTTTGAGGCCACCTTACATATATGAGAATTTACTATAATGCTGAAATTTCATTCCCCAACACTTACCTGTACGTTATTTCAAGACGATAAATGAAGAATAACAGAAGAGATGTATATCACTAGATGACAAGAGTTTTATAATCTTTCCAGTCATGCAGAAATTTGACTAAAATGACAGTGGTTTATGAAATTAGTGATTATGCAAACCAAAACTTCCTTACTAGATGGCTTTAAAAAAATCCTCAAAAATACTATATTTTCTGTAATTTTTTGATACAAATACAGTGGATACCAAATGGGTTAAAAAGCAAGTACTTTTTGTTATATTGATTGGAGAAAATCGCGAGAAACGTAACTTTATGTAATTCAAGATGGTGGAAACGCCCATTGGCGGCCATCTTGGAAACTTGAAAATAAATTCCAGCATTTTCCCTTGCCCACTTTACCTATAAAATTTTTTACCGTAACTCTTACCGCTTACCTCGCTTATTTGCCCACCCTGTACATACATAACTAAATGTATGTTACGTCCAGGTCAGAAGAGCTTCCAAACCGACATGCATCGTCCGTGTTTCTCTCCCTTTACACAAGATTAGATTTACTCAACGCATAGTCGTCCAAACTAACAATAAAGTGAACAATTGCCGGTTTGTATGTGGTATTCGCTGGATGTCGTGTACTTCAACAAGAATTTCCACTTTGACCTAATCAATTTAAAGTGGTTTATTAGCGATAATAATACGTGAATTGCAATTATACACATGCTGGAACGTGTTGACAATGCACATACCTACTACTCGTCTTTTTGAATGTACCGAAATACTAACTAAACGACGCGACGTCCGATATCGCGGATATATTTTCCTAATTAATTTTAATATTCGAACGTAACAGATCTCGGAAATGTATTCGACCAATTCCACGTTTACTTAACGACTGTTAATTAATAAAAAGACGATATACCCGGTGTTGTATTTTAGATTGTAAATATGATACCATTTTATTAAAACTATTTTTGATCTAAAACGACGACTCTTAGACGCTATAAATATTAGGCGAATCGGTGCTGGAGATGATATCATCTTGAGTTTAATTCTCCTTAATTAAAATAAATCTTCAAATTGAACGGTGCATCGTCCATTAATAAACTTAACCGCCGAATGGATGTGTTATTACGAAAATTATTACAACAATGGAGGAATAAAAATTATAATAATTTAAAGGTTGTTTTTTTCCGTATTGTTTCTATCGCATTTTAATATACGAAATAAAATTTTTTTTCAACACCGCCGGAGAAAGCAATAATTTCGATGTTTTAATTCGAAAATTAATTTCGTTTGGATTGTCGCGTTGATTTCAACAATTTTTTTCCAACTTTGATTATTTTAATCAAGTAAGAGGTTGTTTGAAAAAATAGTCGGAAAAAAATCCTCCATAATCATAAAGTCCTTCAATTGTATATACGAGGTGTGGCAGAAAAGTAATGAGACTGGCAACGCTGCGATGTTGTCCTTGATTAGACCTCTTGGATCAGTACCTTTTTGAATATTTTTAATCAGTGCGATTTTAATTGTTCCATTAACGATGTAATTTTTGTGATTGCTATTAGCGAAGTTGTGTTTTCTATTGTCCGTCACTCAAAATGGAACAGCGGAATTTGAGAGCAACGTTGTGCCATTAAGGGAGACCTTCAATTATTAAAACCGATTTCTGAACATTGGACGTGTCAACGCTTTAGTGAGTTCATTTTTTCAATTTTTCATTTCAACATTTGCAATGCGAAAGATCTGTGGTGAAATTGTTTCTTTTCCTAAAATCAAGATCTTGACAGAATCGCCGTCTTAGTCGCTTGTTTAGTCCTGAGATGAATCATGGATTTTTGAAAAATTATACAATCCTTGAATCAAAAGGCAAATTTTATGGTTCGAATTTTCAATTCGAAGATTAAATCAATTATCAAAGAATTTATTGCTCCAGGACAAACTGTCAACCAATTTTTTTATATTAAGACGTCTCAGAAAAAGGGTAATTCGGTGGAAAATTTTTTTTCGTGAGACCAGAAATTGATGCTTCATCATGACAACGCCCCATGTCACACTGCCCCAATCCATAATAGAATTTTCGACCTAAAGTTTTAATATTTTATGGTTCCCCAGCTTTGTCGATTGATCTCAGTCCTGCGACTTTCTATTAAATTGTTGAAGTAATCTGAAAAATGTCCTCAAAGGAAGTCATTTCGGGATTTTAGATGACAAGATGGCGTTATAAAAAATTATTACAACAATTTTTGAAAACCGATTTTATGGTTCAATTTTCAATTGTTCCATTTCGAACCTTCGATGCTCCCTGGGTGGTGGAATTTTTTTTCTATTAAATTGTTGAGATTTTTGCGTAAAATTTAAATTTGATAGCAAATTGGGGAGGATCTTCCCAAAATTATTCCAACAATTTTTGAACTAACTTTTAATAGTTTAAACATTTTTTCAATTGTTTCATTTCGATCTTAAAGGCTAACGTTGAAATATTGAATTTTGAAAAAAAAAATTACTCTAATCCTACCACCCTCTCCCCATATATTTAGCCTCTGGGAGGTTAGGGGAGTGATCTATCGCCTATTTTTTTTTTCAAAATTTTTCTGCTAATTGTTATATTTTATGGTTCATTTTTTTAAAAACAAACGAAACTTGTTTCAACTTTCTATACAGTTTGTTATGCGGTAAAACAATGACGGTGGATTTTTTGAAAGCTTCTATTAAATTGACAACTATTAAACTGACAAGATCAGAAACGAAAATAAGAGTTGGGAGTTTGACAGTCCGCAATGACCAAAAGTCTTTTTACAATTTTGACAATTATCAAATTTTATAATTATTGCAATTTTTCAATTGTTTCATTTCGACAGATTGCGAGAAATAGGTTGAACTGGAATTTACCATTTTATTAAAACTTTTTGATCTAAAATCTAGTAAGCAACAAGAACAAGTGGGAATAACTTATTACAACAATTTTAAAAATTTTTAATATTTCGGAAATTGTTTTATTTCGAAAACGACGAGGGGGTGGGTGGTGGACTGTTCTTTTCTAAATTGAGGTAATATGCGTAGTAAGCTCGACGTGGACACGCTCATCCAGTGGCTGAGGCCGTTGCCGGCTTATACAGCGTTATCCACATCGAGTGACTGTTTTTGAATATTCTGTTCATTTTTCAATTGTTTTATTTCACCTTAAAATGAATTGGGAGGTGAGCTTTTTTCTATTAAATTGTTGAAATTAGCTAGTAAGTAGAGTAGAGAGGTGAGAGAGGTGGGGAAGAGGGGGTGGTACCAAAATTATTACAACAATTTTAGAACTAATTTTTAATATTTTATGGTTCGTTTTTTCGATTGTTTCATTTCTGTGTTTTTTTGTTCTATTAAATTGTTGAGGTAATCTGCGTAGTCAGCTACGAAGTAGAGTTGAGAGGGAGAGGTGGGGAGGAAGGGGTGGTACCAAAATTATTACAACAATTTTTGAACTAATTTTTAATATTTTATGGTTCGTTTTGTCAATTGTTTCATTTCGACCTTGAATGAAGAGAGGGTGGGTGTTTTTTTTTTTCTATTAAATTATTGAAGTAATATGCGTAGTCAGCTACGAAGTAGAGTTGAAAGGGAGAGGTGGGGAGGAGGGGGTGGTACCAAAATTATTACAACAATTTTTGAACTAATTTTTAATATTTTATGGTTCATTTTTTCAATTGTTCCATTTCGACCTTCGATGCGAGGGGGTGGGTGGTGGAATTTCTTTTTCTATTAAATTGTTGAGGTAATATGCGTAGTAAGCTACGAAGTAGAGTTGAGAGGGAGAGGTGAGGAGGAGGGGGTGGTACCAAAATTATTACAACAATTTTTGAACTAATTTTTAATATTTATGGTTCATTTTTTCAATTGTTTCATTTCGATCTTAAATACGAGGGGGTGGGCGGTGGATTTTTTTTTTCTATTAAATTGTTGAGGTAATATGCGTAGTAAGCTAGGAAGTAGAGTTGAGAGGGAGAGGTGGGGAGGAGGGGGGGTACCAAAATTATTACAACAATTTTTGAACTAATTTTTAATATTTTATGGTTCATTTTTTCAATTGTTTCATTTCGACCTTAAATGCGAGGGGGTGGGCGGTGGAATTTTTTTTTCCTATTAAATTGTTGAGGTAATCTGCGTAGTAAGCTACGAAGTAGAGTTGAGATGGAGAGGTGGGGAGGACGGGGTGGTACCAAAATTATTACAACAATTTTTGAATTAATTTTTCATATTTTATGGTTCGATTTTTCAATTGTTTCATTTCAACCTTAAATGCAAGGGGGTGGGTGGTGGAATTTTTCTTTTTCTATTAAATTGTTGAGGTAATATGCGTAGTAAGCTACAAAGTAGAGTTGAGAGGGAGAGGTGGGGAGGAGGGGGTGGTACCAAAATTATTACAACAATTTTTTAACTAATTTTTAATATTTTATAGTTCATTTTTCAATTGTTTCATTTCGACCTTAAAAGCGAGGATGGGGTGGGTGGTGGAAATTTTTTTTCCTATTAAATTGTTGAGGTAATCTGAGTAGTAAGCTACGAAGTAGAGTTGAGAGGGAGCGGTGGGGAGGAGGGGGTGGTACCAAAATTATTACAACAATTTTTGAATTAATTTTTAATATTTTATGGTTCGTTTTTTCAATTGTTTCATTTCAACCTTAAATGCGAGGGGGTGGGCGGTGGATTTTTTTTTTCTATTAAATTGTTGAGGTAATATGCGTAGTAAGCTACGAAGTAGAGTTGAGAGGAAGAGGTGGGGAGGAGGGGTGGGTACCAAAATTATTACAACAATTTTTGAACTAATTTTTAATATTTTATGGTTCATTTTTTCAATTGTTTCATTTCGACCTTAAATGCGAGAGGGTGGGCGGTGGAATTTTTTTTTTCTATTAAATTGTTGAGGTAATCTGCGTAGTAAGCTACGAAGTAGAGTTGAGAAGGAGAGGTGAGGAGGACGGGGTGGTACCAAAATTATTACAACAATTTTTGAATTAATTTTTCATATTTTATGGTTCGTTTTTTCAATTGTTTCATTTCAACCTTAAATGCAAAGGGGTGGGTGGTGAAATTTTTCTTTTCCTATTACATTGTTGAGGTAATGTGCGTAGTAAGCTACGAAGTAGAGTTGAGAGGGAGAAGTGGGGAGGAGGGGGTGGTACCAAAATTATTACAACAATTTTTGAACTAATTTTTAATAGTTTATGGTTCATTTTTTCAATTGTTTTATTTCGACCTTAAAAGCGAAGGGGGATGGGTGGTGGAATCTTTTTTTCCTATTAAATTGCTGAGAATAGGACGTTGCAGGTACATTTTTTTCTACTAGCGATGAATGTTTATTTCGCCGATACCGACGTCGCTAGCACTCAAAGTCACCTCCAAGCGCGCAAATCTGAATTCGAATAATATTTGCCTTTCGTAGAAGTACACAGGCGAGAGCACATACATATATGGTATATGTATATGTGTAGAGACGAAATAAAATCGTATTTATTCCGCGAATTGCTTCTGGAAGGCGCATCGTTCTAAAATAGTCCATCACTCTCTTATGTGGTGTGCGGCCTCTTCCACGGTAAACCGACGAAATTGATGTCAACAACAATACTGCATACACACACACAATTTTGCAATTTTTTGTCGATGTATGTTTAGAATGTAAATAGCAAATACTCCGCGATAAATGCTCCATTATACGCATATTTTACATATTTGTCGAAGATAAGATAGCAAGGTTCATCTACTTTGAGATATTGCAGAAATGTTTTGAGACATTTTTCGTAGAATTCGAAATTGATGTTATCGTGTATGTTGGTTAAATATGCATATGTACATTGCTATAAGCTTTATTTAACAATTAATAACAAATTCTAAGAGATGTAATTATATGTTTGTTCTTGTTTATTAACCTGATATAATACACCTGCTGATTGAACGAGGTTAATGCCACAATAAGTTGTCTCCTTCCTTCCCTAACGAAATTATCCAATTTATATTTGCACCCCCCATCAGTTATCCAATTAATACTAGTTAGGACTTCCCTTTTTTTTCGTAGCATAGACAGTAACGAAAATTTAAATCTTTTCGATGCTGATGGTGTAATATAATCCCCCTCTCCTGTATTCATGTAAACATGGTCTGGAATCATAAATCGAAATTATTAAACTAAGAGTTTGCCGATCATCTATGTAATCCGTAATTTACATATTTATGAGAAATATTAGCATATTCATACGGGAACGACTCAAAAGTTCTCGTAATATATCCTTATGTATGTATTATACATATATACATAGCTATCTGGTGTTATCTTATTCGATCTTTTTTGATGCAAAGTTGGCAAGCGTTATAATCTGCCTGTAACTGTATCTAACTTCGCGTCGACGAATTTTGACGGTTATTTCTGTTGTAAAATTGGATTATAGCGAATTCCAAGTTCTGATGATTTATTCATACTACGACAATATGTGAACATCCTTTTTATAATGCTTAATCAGTTCGTCAGTTTCTACCGATCACTATCGTTTCTACACATGATTATGCTTTTCGGGGAAAATCTCAAACAATCGATTTGTCTCGGTGGTTTTTTCCATCTTTGATTTTCACTTGTCTATCGATTTGTCTCGAGTAAGAGGGCAAGATATGATTTTGCTTTATCGGCGGAAACAAACAAGAATCGATTTGTCTCGGCATTTTTTCGTATCTCTTGACGTTTTCGACTTGTTTAACGTTGATCGTTTTCATTGAAATGCCCTATTGTATAATTATTCTACAATATAATGAGTTTGGTAAAAGTATCGACCGTACTTGTTAAATGAAAACACGAAATGTCAGGGTAATCGGTCTGTTGTTGAAATCAAAAACTCATTTATTCATAAGATCAATATTTCGTTATATTTTACAATTTGAGTTTTTAAAAATGTTGATCTCTGTATGACATGAGTAAAATTAATCGGCACTTCAGAACAATGCACATTATTTCGGTAATTATTAAAAATGTAACATTATGAAAATTGAAATAATGTTAGAAGCATCTTAAAATTGTTGGTTTAATTATTAAAAATTATAATTTGAAATGATGACAAGGATAACCAATGTGAGAACGGACGAATTTCTTGTTGTTTTTTCTAGAAAGGAGTAAGAAATTATAAAGTATTTAAAATGCTAAAATGATACGAGGTTCAAATGAAAAGTTAAAGTTGTCGTTGTAGTTGTAAAACGTTCGAATAAATTATATTTAATTGACTGGTATCAGTTTTGAAATTTATACTATTGTGATTGTTATTGATGTGAACCATTTCTAAAAATAAACGTTTTTTGTAATTATTTTCAGGTTCTAAAATTTTAATTTTACTGTAATCAAAAATATGATCGTGGTTTATACTATGTGACGCAAGTGCGCATGAAACCTTGCCAATTCATACAAACGCTTCTATGTTGGGTTATTCGGGTTTTAAAAATCAGTTTATTTTGAAGAAAAATAAAGAATATTGGTAACTTTATTAAACTAAAAATTATTAAATGATTTAAAGTTAGCAAAATTATAGGTAGGTAACTAATAAACTAAATATTTTATAAAGCTATGTTCAATGTAACTATTATATTATTAAATGATTGAAAGTGCAATTATTTTACTTAAATTTTAAGGAATGATCGGAATCGGATCCTGTGTTGGACCATCGAAAACATTTGAATTATAAATTAATTGATTTTTCTCTTTTTGGGATAGCCGTTATTGGTAAAAATGTCAAATAGCTTTTTTTGTTATCCTGAAAAAATCAATTTGGCTGATATGTAACCTATTTTTGAGAGCAATGACTGTGTTGTATTTTGATTAATGGGATTTATCAAAATTAATTAATCTACCAGAAGCTGGACATTTCTGGACCAATCAAGAATGATTTTATTTTATTGTATTCGGATAACTAATTCATTCTGTTAGTGATAATTTTAATGTTAACTGTACCGTTAAAGAAAATGGTCCAAGTGTCTGCTGGATGCCTATTATTCCTCCCCATACATTCAAAGACCAACGATTTGATAATCCACGGTTTTTATAAAATGAGTATTTAGAAAGCGTTGAAAATGATCATAATAGATAAAAAATTGTTAGAACTATTAACGCTAACAACATATTTGATGGAAAGTGGTTGAAATGAATAAAATAAAATTAGAAATCTAGAACTGGTTGCTTCCTGTTCTTTATCCAAAATCCAGTTTGTTGACAAAAGTTGAAAATTCAGTTTTCAAAATCAATTCTTAAATCAAAAAGTTGGATTTATCTAACTGTATATGGTTCTATTAGATCCCAATTAGAGTCCAAAATAGAGATAATTAAGTGCTGTGGTTTGTTAGTAAAAAGTGAAGTTACATCTAAAGATATTATAACGTAATCAGACGGCAATGCCATTCCTCAACTGCATCCACAAATGAGAAGGTTCTCTTTGATGTTGTACATGGATTCAGTTGCTTAAATCGATCCCGAAGTTTCCAAAGCTAAAGGTTCTGGATGTCTTAGATTTGATAAAACTGATAAATCCGCGATGAGAATGTTGGACATTCTCCCAAAATATAGATCATTTGAACAGCTGTTTTTGGAAATTCCATAGGACTAACAGGAGTATTGATTTTATGGATCGTTTTGCCGTTTCTATGAATTTGGGTGGAACAACAGATTTTATTTTAGTTAATTTTCTACTTCATATCCATTATTAGAACCTTGTATTTTTGTTAACTAGCTGTTTGAAAGCTTGTAGATTTACAAAAATCAGATTGTAGGATTGTTAAGAAGTTTTTTTCAGGTGAATTATTATTTAATAGTTGTGCTCTAAAGTATTCATTTAAACTGTGCATTACATGAGCAACATAAGAAATATCATTGTAATTTGTTTAATATTGTTTAAAAATATTAATTTTTTGATAAATGCTTTATTCAAATTAATAATGATAATTAACATGAGTTTAACTGAGCCATTTGTTGAATATTGTTTTGATTTTGCTCTAATGATATTTTTATTTCAAAATGAATTTCATTAATGACATTTTCAACATCTGCCAATAATTTATTTAATTTTTATCGTTAGGCGAAATGACTAAAGAAGATGTGACAACGTTAAATATGCTTTGGAATATCAACATCTGACAGGTTTTTAAACCATTTTAATGATCGAAATAATTTTAGGACTTGTTTGAAGCAACTTATTGAAATCAACATTGTTTAACTCAAAACCTCTTTTTAAACAAATGCTTTAATCTATTTTGAAATTCTATAAATAAATGAATGGGGAATAACATTTTTAACTGTAGTACTTAAAATTGAATAATTTTGTTGATGTGATTGATAGAATTACAAGTAATTTTTATTTCTAAATTAAGTGTCTTAAACCCTAACCTGTTGACCAAGTTGACTGCATCTTGGATTAATATTCCATCGTTGTTGCTGAGTGCCGTCCGTACATTTTTAAAGTTGTTGGTGAAAGGAGATTGGACTATCGCACTTTTTGCATCTTATATCTGAATTTTCTTCAAATTTAAAAACCAATTGGCTTTTTACCATTTAGACCATCTTATGATCTGTACACGGTTTTAACTAAGAAACTTCTGTTTAATCTTGCTTGTCAACTTTCAAATTGTAAAAAAGAAAATTGACAGGTGTAGCTGTCATACACACGTATAATAACTGAGATCAACATTTTTAAAATCAAATTGTAAGATTTTTCAAACACACAATCGATTAATTGTTTTTTATAATTTGTTGATTCCTTTTTAGCATGCTCCTGAAGAAGTTATAAAATATAAAAATATTGAGCTTATAATAAATGAGTTCTTTGATTTCAACAACAGACCGATTACCCTACATTTCGTGTTTTGACATATATATATGTCAAAATATATCAAACAGCTGTCAAATTATAAAAACAATTGCTTTTTAACATTTTGACCGTAAATATGATTTGTACACGGTTTTAACTGGTGAAAATGTCAAATCTTGCTTGTCAACTTTCAAATTGTAAAATCGTTTTTCATTGACAGGTGTATCTTGAAAATCTCACGTATAATAATCTAGAAATTAAAATCACTGGCTTTTACGATTTTGGTAGTCGTAAAAATGAAATTAGTTGTAACTGTTAAAATGTTTCGTTGATTCGTTTTTCGAACTGTCAAAGCGTTACTAACTGTCAAAATATTTTTGTAATTTGTGTGTTCTAAAATTCTAAAATAAAATACAATAATTTATCGGATTTGACAAGTGTAGCTGTCAAAATCCGTCAAATAGTTGTGCAATTCTAAATTCATTGGTTTTTAACGATTTTGAATTGTTTTTCTTACTTTGACAGCTTCATCGCTTGAAGGAATAATAATTTCGTTAAAAAAAAAAGTGAAAATCGTTTTTCATTACTTAAGTATCTTGAATCTCGTTTATAAAGCTCAATCTAGAAATTATAACAATTTCCTTTTTGATATTTGCTAAATGTAACAAATGAAATTAGTTGTAACTGTCAAAAAATTTCTGAATTTGTTTTTCGAACTGTCAAAACTGACGTTTTCAACGTAACTAACTGTCAATATATTTTTGTCATTTGTGCGTTGAATTGTAAAAAAAACACAATATTTTATCGGATTTGACAAGTGTAGCTGTCAAAATCCGTCAAATAATTGTGTAATTCTAAATTCATTGGTTTTTAACGATTCTGAATTGTTTTTCTTACTTTGACTTTGTCTTCATTACTTGCAGGAATAATGATTTCTTTAAAAAAAAAGTGAAACTATAAAAGCAATTGTTTCTGTTAATAGATGAAGTTGTATCAATTGTTTTTCATTATTTGACTATCTTGAATCTCATTTTTACAGAGCCCAATCTAGAAATTATAACAATTTTCTCTGTAGTATTTGGGAAGTGTAACAAATGAAATTAGTTGTAACTGTCAACAAATTTCTGAATTTGTTTTTCGAACTGTCAAAACTGACGTTTTTAACGTAACTAACTGTCAATATATTTTTGTAATTTGTGTGTTGAATTGTAAAAAAAAACACAATATTTTATCGGATTTGACAAGTGTAGCTGTCAAAATCCGTCAAATATGTAATTGTCTAATTCTAAATTCATTGGTTTTTTTACGATTCTGAATTGTTTTTCTTATTTTGACTTTGTCTTCATTACTTGCAGGAATAATGATTTCTTAAAAAAAAAACGTGAAACTACAAAAGCAATTGTTTCTGTTAATAGAAGAGGTTGTATCAATTGTTTTTCATTACTTGACTATCTTGAATCTCATTTTTACAAAGCCCAATCTAGGAATTATAACAATTTTCTCTGTAGTATTTGGGAAGTGTAACAAATGAAATTAATTGTAACTGTCAAAAAATTTCTGAATTTTTTTTTTTCGAACTGTCAAAACTGACGTTTTCAACGTAACTAAAAATATTTTTTGTCATTTGTGTGTTGAATTGTAAAAAAAACACAATATTTTATCGGATTTGACAAGTGTAGCTGTCAAAATCCGTCAAATAGTTGTGTAATTCTAAATTTATTGGCTTTTTACGATTCTGAATTGTTTTTCTTATTTTGACTTTGACTTCATTATTTACAGGAATGATGATTTCTTTAAAAAAAAAAAAACAAAAACGTGAAACTACGAAAGCAATTGTTTCTGTTAATAGAAACGTTGTATCAATTGTTTTTCATTACTGAACGATCTTGAATCTCATTTACAAAGCTCAATCTAGAAATTATAACAATTTCCTTTTTGGTATTATTTGAGAAATGTAACAAATGAAATTAATTGTAACTGTCAAAATATTTCTGAATTTTTTGTTCGAACTGTCAAAACTGACGTTTTCAACGTATCAAAATATTTTTGTAATTTGTGTGTTGAGTTGATAAGTGTAGCTGTCAAAATCCGTCAAATATGTAATTGTGTAATTCTAAATTCATTGATTTTTCCAGATTCTGAATTGTTTTTCTTATTTTGACTTTGATTTCATTATTTACAATGATGATTTCTTTAAAGAAAAAAAAACAAAAACGTGAAACTACGAAAGCAATTGTTCTGTTACCACAGAAAATGGATTCTATCAATTATGTTTGTGTTTGCTAGAATTTTCTCTTTCACTATTTAGGAAGTTTAACAAAAATCGAAATTAGTTGATAAATGTCTTAAAATATTTCAATGATTTTTTTTTTGGAACTGTCAAAACTGACGTTTTCTACGTTCATCAAAATTATTTTTTAATTTGTTAAGTTGAATTGTAAAAAAAAAACATTTCAATATTTTAATCTCATTTGACAAAGTAGCTGTCTAAAATTATAAAATATTCCTTTTAATATTTAAATTAAGAAATGAAATTAGTTGTAACTGTCAAAATATTTCTGATTTTTTTTTGAATTGTCAAAACACGTTTTTAACTGTCGTGGAATTGTATGTAGCTCTGAATTGTTTTGGTTTTTCTACGATTCTGAATTGTTTTTCCTGTCAAACTGATTTCTTAAAAAAACATAATTAATTGTTTCTGTTAATCAATTTCATTGGTTTTCATACATTTGTTTTAGCTTGTAAAAAAAAGTATTTGGGAAGCAAATATTTTTCTGAATTTGTTTTTCGAACTGTCGGACGTTTGAAATATTTTTCAATTTGTGTGTTGCATTGTAAAAAAAACTATTTTATCGGATTTGACAAAATACGTCAAATATGTAATTGTCTAATTCTAAATTCTATTGTTTTTTTACGAATTTGAATTGTTTTTCTTACTTTGACAGCTTTATCACTTGCAGGAATAATGATTTATTAAAAAAAAAGTGAAACTACACAAGCAATTGTTTCTCTTAATAGAAGAGATTGTATCAATTGTTTTTCATTACTTGACTATCTTGAATCTCATTTTTACAAAGCTCAATCTAGATATTATAACAATTCACTGTTTAGTATTTGGGAAGTGTAACAAATAAAATTAGTCGCAACTGTCAAAATATTTCTATAAGCTGTCCGCTAAATTATAAAAAATCTGAAAAATTCTAAAATTATTTGCTTAATACAACTATTAAACTATTTTTGACAGCTGTCAAATTATAAAAATAATCTTTATTCAAATTTAACAAGTGTAAAGTAATTGTCAAAATACATCTGACAGACGTAAAATGGTAAAATGTACGATTTTAACTCTAGTAATTGCTATAAATATTCTTGACAGCTGTCAAACTATAAATCGGTGGTTTTTCACCCATATTTTGACACTTATTACTATTAACATATTTCTTCGAAATGCTCCCAACGACTCAAGCAATCAATTTTCCAAATGTAAACTATTTGTTAAACTATTTCTGACAGCTGTCAAACGGTAGATATATCTCATCATCGTCATTTGTATATTTCCGTTTTCTCCGATGCAGACTCAGGAAGTCGTTTACTTTTTTAAATAAGTGTAAGATTTAAAATATTTTTTGACAGCTGTCAAATTATAAAACTGTCAAAATGCCGCCAAAAGCGTAACTGTCAACAGTTTTAATAATCAGTTTCAAGGCTTGCAAACGGTCAGATTTTCCTGAAATATCTCAAACTGTAACAGGACTTTTAGTATTTTTTTTTAACAGGAGGAATAATATACTAGTCGACGATGTAGTATAAAACGAAGAGAGAGAGATTCACGTTTATTTAGGTTGTTTTATAACTCAGTATAATACTTATGTAATAGAACAGTCTTAAACTAGATTACAAATATAGTAGAACTACATTCAGTTTAAAGATCATATAATACCAGCTCTCTCTCGCTGTATGACGTAATAAAACGTGTAGCGAAGGCATTATGACCTTTTACTCGCCTATTGATTTATACGCGGCCGCAATTAGTCCCAGAATAATAGTGCATTTATACCGGGGCTCTACTTGCTCCGGGGTCGTTTACGGGAATTACAGGGAAATGAGAGGGTGTGGGAGAATTTGAATCCCGAAAGCTACCAAGATCGAAGTCGAATAAATTAATTCCAACCGTAGCCGAACCATTAACTTAATAATTATAAATTGGTTATCGTCAAGATGATGCGTCTTCCTCCTACTCCTCGTCCTCCTCCCTCTCCACCCCCTTCGTACGTGATCGCGTAAAAACGAGGGGCGAAAACGCCCCCAAACGATAAGGACAATAAAGTATGACGCTATATATAAAAACATATGCAGGAGAGGAGAGATAAGAATACACGATGCCGTTACAAAGTACGGTATTTACGTCGACATCATTTATTCGATATTGGCCTTTATTTTTTTCCATTTATCACCCCCCTGCGGGCGAACAACGACAAATATAATGAGCTATATCTATATATATATGTAATATAAAATACATATTTATCGCACGGTGCTACGATATGACCAATTCGACCCTCCTTTTATTATAACTTTTTTTCTTCTAGGATATAACGAGTGATGTGTATACAGTAAAATCTCGTTTAAACGAACTAGTTCGATATTAACACTGAATCAAAATATTTAAAAATGCCTGCTTCTTAAAGAAATTCCATAGTTCGACGAGCAATATGGGGACGTGCATTGTCTTGCTGAAAAAGGACGTGTGGACGGCCATCTAGATAAGGTAGTAAAGTGGTTTGTGGGGCATCATCAACATGACGCACGCATGGTGATCGGTTACCATCAGCAATAGCCTCCCAAACCATTACTCTACACACACCATTTATAACAGTCCTCTCAGCAGCAAACCCAATATCGCGAAACTCTCCACCAGCGTTTGACCATGTTATAAGAAGTCATGACCACCTTTCACATTTTCAAAATTAAAAAGAATTTTTTTTTTTCACTGCAAACACTAAAATTTTGTTGCAGGATAGGATTGATCAATGTTTGACCATCATTGATCACCAAATAATTTGTTTGAAAACTTAACAATGCAAAAAATAAGTTCATATCTCCAATGAAATGACAAAAAATTCACAAATTTTGAAAGGACTGATTGTCTCGTATCTAGATCACAAAAAGTCGGAAATGATCGTTGGATCACTCTCCAGTTAAATTTTATCCGATCTTGAAGTTACATACATATCATTTTTAGCGTTTGGCCACCTATCAAAGTTTGTGAAAACCCTGTTGCGTGAGATTTAGAGTTCGGATAAAACTTAACCGGCGAGTGGTCAAACGATGATTTGCGATTTGCTATGATTCAGTAGTTTGGAGCAAGAATAGAGATATGAATTTGTTTTTTTTTATTTTTTCGACTATTGTTAAGTTTCCAAAAAAATTATTTGGTGGTCAATCATGGTTAGGTTAGGTTAGGAGTGGGGTGGCATGCGGGCCTGTTTCACCGCGACCTTTACAGGTCTATTGTGATCCCCTTTACCTTAGAGAACAGACATATCATTTTTGAGAGCGGCTCTTTTATGTAGGTTCTCTACCCCCATTACTAGAAACCTTATCCTCGCTAGGCCGTCGCAGTGGCACAAAACATGAACTGGGGTTTCTTCTTCCTCTTGACAGAGTCTGCAGAGAGCATTTTCTGCCAGGCCTATGTCTTCCTGTCTGTACTCAGTAGGTCTTCAGTAAACTCAGGCTTGTGTTCCCTTAGGAACTCCTTAGCCTGTCTTTGTCCTGGCGATCTTTCCCACCGTTCCTTGGACTTGTTATGTGACCATTCGTAGATGGACCTCTTAATTTGTGATTTGGTAATGCCGAAGGAAGGGGCCGCTCCTATGCAAAGCCTTAACGAACCTCGTCTGGCCAGCTCATCTGCCGCCTCGTTTCCCTTCACTCCCGTGTGGCTGGGGCCCCAGGCCAAACTTATTTTCCTTAGGGTGCCCACCTCATTTAGTGCTCTTACGCAGTCCCAAACCAACTTTGAGTCAGCACTTGCGGAACTAATCGCTTTAAGTGCTGCTTGGCTGTCAGAGTAAATAGCGACACTTTTTCCTGGTTCGGCCCAACTGTCTTGCTGAAACTCAATGAAAGGGCCTTGCACGGCTTCTTTCTATAAATGCCAGCTCCTACGCCGTGGTCCGTTTTTTAGAGCCGTCGGTATACCAGCTTGAGTCCGCTCTTACTCCCAGTCCTTCTTATCTGGTATTATAACCTGATATTTTCTATCTAGGTTAAATTTCTGAAACATGGCGTCGCTTGGCGTCCCCGTTAGGGGCGCCGCCTTGAGTTCTTCCAGTAGTTTTTGACGTTCGATTTACTTATCAGTGCCTAACTGTGCATGAGTCTATAAGCTGCAGATCTAGCTCTTCCTTGTATAAAGATTTGTAGGGGTGGCAGGTTAAGAATGACTTCCATTGCGGCTGTGGAGGTCGATTCATTGCCCCTGTGGCGCACAGTCTTTGTACGCCACCCAGCGTTCTGGCAGCCCCCGCCTGTCGCACCTTTGGCCACCATGCTATAGTTCCGTACGTTATCATGGGTCTGATTACCCTGGTCATTTTGGGGCTACGGCCCCAGTTTTTTCCACATAACCTCCTGCACCTGCCCAAGGCTATAGTGGTTTTGTTGGTTATTATTTGGATAGGAGTATTCCACGTGAGCCTTTGATCAAACCATACCCCTAGGTATTTCGTCTCTTTGACCTGTGGTATTCTTTCCCTACCTATTACTAGTGGTCGCAGACTTTCTAGCGATTTTTTTTTGGGACGTGACAACTTGTATTTTCTGAGCATTGACTACTAGTCGCTCTTGTTTACACCAGCTGTCAACCGTGTTTAGAGCTCTTTGCATCTGTTCCATCTTCTAACTTTTGGAAATCGCCCTCTAAACTCCACCCTGCGTGCAACCTCCTCCCGCCTCCGCTAATTGTGGATGTAATTATCCTCCTTTTCAGGCTGGAAAGTCGCTACGGCTATCTCTTTGTCTGTCAATCATGGTCAGTTGGTCAATCCTATCCTGCAATAAAATCGTGTTTGTAGTAAAAAAAAATCAAAATTTAATTTTGAAATTGTGGATAGTGGTCAAACGTGGTCAAACGATATGGTCAATAAATGATCGATCTTTTCTAGCATTTTTGTAAATTTTTGACCACTTTGTGCCAATGTGGCGATAACACAAACCAATATATCGATAGGCAACAATTCTACCCCTGTCAAAGTCACTAACACGTTGATAATTTTGACGTCTTCGAACTTTAGGCGTTTTGTTAAACTTAGCACTTGTAGAGGGACACGCAATAATTAAATTTTTCTGTATAATTTAGTCAGCTCTCATGAACATGAATCTCTTCGCAAAAAAAATAAGAGAGGATTTTTTTTCGCAAAAAAATATCAATGATAAAAAGTTGACATGTTCATCATAGCATGCTTTAAATATAGTAGCCCCTTCTGTGTATTAGTCAGTCTTCTAATGTCAGTGAGTATATTTGAACACCATTAGACGTCCTGTTGTAACAATTTTTCCTAAAAAAAAATGTTGATTTCGCTTTTACTGAACTCGTTCCATACTGTATATAATATGCTATACTGTATACGAAACCGTGTTATTTATATTTTATATACATACATGTGTGTGTCGATTTCCTTCGCGTCTCATTTATTCCCTTTTGAATCCGCCATCCGGGGTCCTATAATGCTATCTTACCTACTGCCGCGTTAAACGAAAATTTCCTAAAATACAAGGCCGGGGATGAATAATTCATCGCCTTCGGGGTGAACGCCGTCGTTCGTAATTTCCACGATATTTTCGTTTCTTTTTTTAGTTAGCGACTAAATGTGTTTTCGGGGTGCCGGCTTGTTTTGTGTAAACCCCCTCCCTTGAGCAAGGAAAAACGATACATATCATTTCAGCTTTATATATATATGTATATAACATATATACATATATTTATTATTACATATATACATACATAAAACACAATAGATAATAATACCGTAATTGTGTAACAATACCGAGAAAAAATAAACAAAGCAGGATCGAACATGTTTTAAAACCGAAAACATGAACATCAAAAGCCCCGGCCCTATTTTTAATCATACACATATTTATATTCAGATCTCGTATAAATATAGGTACATATGTACATCGTTTTAGTAAACGAACCGGCTAACTTTCAAATTGGTAATGTGAGAACGTAACCTTGCGGTTTTCGATGTAAAGAAGGTGCAACATGAAGAATGTCATAGGTGGACGCGTCTATATAGAACTATGACGATGGAGAATCGGATATCAGAATAGATGACGGGTCACGTAATCCGTGTAGACGTAGAAACGTGAGCTCTAATCTAACGTACGTACGACCGAGTAAAAATAGCGTGACGAATAAGAAAAACTTTCGTAAAACAACCATTACAACACCTGCATATAGGAACTATGGAGGCTATGAATGGGAGATCTAGATACCGTGGACGGTTAGTTTCCTGGAAAATAGATGATGCATCTATCTAGTTAGATATTAGATATAACCGTAGGAACCGCAATTTCTGTCGTCGGTTAAATTAAAAAGAATATAAATGCCCTATTTGTACTATGCGTGCAAGTTTGATGCTCAAATGTTTTTACTTAGGACATCGTTTGAGGAAAAAGCATTTCAACACATTTTCCTGTCCTAAACGATCTGTCCCAGATGCGATGAGATTCGTTACATCAAAATTTTTAACACAGCGACATCTATGAGTGAATGTAATTAACCTTAAAATTTCAACGAGTTCGGTTGATAATTTCACTGATGGTGGTTTGATATTTTACGTAAAATCACTTTGTATACGTCACGTCAGTTAAAAAAGTAACATAGAACAAAGAGGGAGCGATATGGGACTAGGCTTGCACAGCAAGGTGACCCAGAGTTTGTGGTATGAAGGAAGAACCTATAGACCATCTGATAGGTAGCTACATCTGAAATTGTGTGAGATCTACGGTATAGAAGTCGAAAAGATGCCGTATTACAGATACTCACCTCAAAAAGCGATTGTGAATGATCGGTATAAGCTCCTCTGGGATTGGGAGGTCCCGACCGATAACACCATTGCCGCCAATGTTCCGGACATTGTCTTCGTAGACATTCAAAAAACATGAAGAGAAGATCTCCAAATACTTACCCCTGGCGAACGAGATGGAGGTTGAGATTGTGCCTATAGTAATAGGAGCTACAGGCGAGACTCTATTAAGGTCTCGAGAGTCCTACAATTAAACAACGTCAAACAGGAAAATACAAAGCAAAAAAATTGTGCTAATTTTTCAAGAAATCATTTAGAATTTAGACCATACGGTTCTACATCAATTAATCAATTAATGTTACTTTCAGTCTTTATTGAGGATGGTAGACAATTGAAAAATTTTATGCCCCTCTAGTGTGGACTCCTCTCCATTGGAGTCAGGTGATGGCGAGGGTAGTTCCATCTTTTTTCCAATTGCTCCACACCCTCAGAAAAAAAATGCTTCGGTAACTCTAAACTAATATTCTTCAACAGCTTCTTTGAGTTGATCATCAAAATCCTTTCCTCTAAGATGCTTTTTTAAATTTTTGAATAAGAAGAAATCTGACGGACCTAGGTTGGGGCTATAAGGTGGATGCCTTAACTCTATAAATCCATAGTCATTGATTATCTGCTGAACTTTTTGCCTTATGAACCCGGCAATTGTCTCCTTCAACATCCCAGAAAACAGTTGTCATCCAATTTTCTTCCAGAAAATTGTGTCTTGGCTTTTTTTTTTTTTTTGGTGGTGGAGAGCCCTCATTAACCCACTGAGATAAAAATGTTTTATCCCTCTCCAACTCGGCCAAATTTTCTTCTTTTTTGTACAGTTTTTGTTCAGGTGTGAGCAATCTGATTATCCACCTTCTTCATACCCAAATCGCCATGCAAAATTTTAATATACTTGCTTTGGATATACAGACTTCATTGGCAATGACAGAGATCTTTAAACGCCGATCTTTCAGTACAAAATTTTCGACTTTTCGCATAATATCTTCAGTTCGAGCTTCAACAGGTCGTCCGGTCCCATCGAAAGAGTTTAGATCAATATTTTACTTGAAAATAAGATCTGTGGGTGCATCTTTCCCATACCTACACAGCAACCGTTCTTTCATGAATTGCTTTTGGATCGATGTGCTTCCTTTGGTTGCGATGTTCAACCTTAGTTTCACTCATTTTATCTCAAATCTCTGTAAACGGCACAAACTAAACACAATTTAGCAGATGTACTTCTAAAAGCGACAGCAATTTTTCAATAATTTGTTATGAGACATCGTCACTCTTTTGTTCCATACCTGTAATACTATATCCTTTAGGTTTTAGAAGAGATGCCCGCAGGAACGAGTCCTCTCTTATATCCCTTATACATGTATCCGTAAATGATATATTAATATCGAGGCTTTCTAGCGTGTCCTATATAAGAGGAACCAATTTCAGGGAAAGGGTTTTTGGATGGAGGACCGAAATCGAGTTAGTTTGAGGGAGAGTTTGCGGCGCATAGACTAAGCAATGTAGCGGTAGTTGTTGTAGAGTAATACTAGTAGAGAACGAGCGGTTTGGAGGTCACCCTCAAACCGCATTATTATTCAAAAGACCCTCGACAAACAACCTCCGTTGTTGTTATAGGTTTAAAGGATTGTTTGGAGGAAACTTCTTTCGAACCGGATGAACATGTACATATATAAGTATTTAGAATTTGAAGTAAGGAATTTATTATTAAATCGGGTGATCTTGTTAGATATAATCTGAATATTTCGAATTTTGTGTGCTTTCTAGCTTCATGATATGCGTAGATTATATACAGGGTGTAACATTGGGAACGCCGTGGTCTCTGGTAGTCAAATGGTAATGATCTACAATTTAAAAATAATAGGCAATATACAGGGTGTTTCTAAACTTATCAATGTACCAAAGTTATGTTTTTCTTAATGGAACACCCTGTATTTTATGGCATTTTCGAGTTGTACACTGAAATCTAGATCAACTTTATTTAAGGTGTCCTATGTCTAATTTTTGTAGTTTACGAGATATTTTAAGTTTTTTGAAAATGCAATGTTGCACGAAAAGTTTAGTTTCTCAAAAATGACTTAATTCAGGAGCCGTGGAACAAAATCAGTTTGAAAAATTATCGAGTATTCTATGATGGTCGTTCAAGTTGACCGAGGCCAAACTTTGTAATTCTCGATAACGCGCTGATTTCAAGAGGCATTCCATCTAACCTCTACGATTGTGACTGGCGCCTGATCTAAGTCGTCGGAAACAATCCCATCTTTAACATCTTTCCGGGTGAAGCTTCCAAGTCCAAGACCGCGATACCTGACGACAATTCGTTGTGGCGGCTCTCTAAGGCTTTGAAAAGAAGGAGGGATAAGGCTAGCGATGGTGGCCCACTTCGGGGCCCGGATGGGGTTGTCTATTCGGACGAGGAATCATATGGAGACAGTGTTTGGTGGGGTCGAGGGTCAGCCTCTTTACGGTCCTTTTACACCGGGAGGTTGGCCTCTTTCTCGAGAATCTGCCTTTGATGCGGAGTGATCCGCTTCGACCCAGTCAGTCGTGATGAGGTAGTAACAATCATCAACTGTCGCAAAAACGGCAAGGCTCCGGGAGCCGGGATGGGATTGCCAATTCCGCCCTAAAACGTCTACCGAGCAACATCATCGATGCTCTTGTTGATATACTTAACGCCATGCTACACCTTTGTGTTTTTCCGAGCGTCTGGAAGCACGTCTGTCGAATGATCCATAAGCGCGGTAGGATCCTCAACTCCCTGCGAGTTACAGGCCGATAAGTCTTCTCTCCAATCTTTCCAAGGTCGCCGAAGCAGTCATTCTGACGAGGCTTCGAGAAGTCATCCGTGCTGGCAACTTTCTGCCAGACGAACAATTCGGTTTCCGGGAAGGCTTGTCGGCAGACCTTCAACTCCTCCGACTAACAGAGGAGATCCGAGGTGCTTTGGAATCGCGACACACCACGGGTGCAGTTTTTTTGGACTTCGTTCGATTCGGTGTGGCAGGACGGGTTGTTATTCAAGATGGGCGGACTTGGCATCTCTTCGAACCTGATTACTTTAGTACGATCCTACCTCTCCGACAGGACATTTCGTGTCAAACGATCCGGCGTATTCTCCACCAATAGACCCATCCGAGCGGGCGTTCCTCAGGTTTCTCAGGGCCGCTTTTCAAAGCACTAGACTGGCAGTGTTTGCCGACGACACTGCCATATATTCAAGATCAAGGAACGACGCGCTGGTGATAAGACGACTACAGCGATCTGTCGACCATCTGACAGAGTGGGCCCGGAAGTGGCGGATGCTCATAAATCCCGATAAGTGTGTGGCGGTTCGTTTTTCTAGAATCCACCTCCCTCGCATGTCACCGTAGAGGGACGCGAGTTGCCTTGGAGTCCGAGGGTCCAGTACCTCGGGATGGCACTTGACTCCAAGCTGACGTTCCGCCACCATTTTCGATGACCATATCTCGTTTTTTGAGGGCGAGGTGGGCTCTGGCTCCCCTTATTTGCTTGAAGAGCTCCTTGAGCCTTAAGCTCAAACTAATGATCTACATGGTGTTTCTCCGAACGATATTGACTTACGGCGCCCTCACCTGGTCTAGCGCCTGCAAATCACAAGTGAAGAGGCTCGATGTGGTACAGAACAGGGTGCTACGCACCATCCTTAATGCTCCCTGGTTCTTGTCGAACATCCAAATTCATAGAGACCTCAAACTACCAACCTTGTCACAATATGCGATGGCGCTGGCCAGGAAAACCCTTGAAAGGGTCGCTCGGTCGGAGAACCTATTGGTCCAGCATTTGGGGTAGCTGGACCCTGACAAACCCGTATGACGCTTATTATCATTCCCGTGGCTAACAGCCAGCCATCTCCCAGAGATAAAAAGGCTTAGGGACATGTCAGTCTAGCCTTGGAGCAAACGAAGACCTCAGGGCCAAACTTTGTAAACTTCTTTCGTGCATAACTTTATTATTTTAAATGGAACACCCTGTATGTATTTATATTATCGGATAGAACATTTTATTGTCTAAAAATCAGTATCAGGAATCCCTATGACTATCTGTACTAGTTATTAAGTTATTTGCGTTTTTAGATAATTTAAGTGAATTAAATTTGTTTTTTGTAAGTGAACACCCTGTATATCTTTACATCGATGGATAAAAATATTATTTAATAACTTAAAAACTAGTACAAATAGTCATAGGGATTCCTGATACTGGTTTTTAGACAATAAAATGTTCTATCTGATAAAATAAATACATACAGGGTGTTCCATTTAAAATAATAAAGTTATGCAGGGTTTACAAAGTTTGGCCTCGGTACTTGCACGACGTGTAAAAATGCCTTAAAATAAGGGTGTTCCATTAAGAAAAATATAACTTTGGTACATTACTAAGTTTTGAAACACCCTGTATAATGCCTATTATTTTGAAATTGTAGATCTAGGTACATTTTTCAAAATTATTACCATTTGACTACCAGAGACCGCAGCGTTCCCACTGTTACACCCTGTATACATACTTTCATTATAAACCAATGAATGGATTAAAAAAAAAAAGAAAACGAGAATCTCTACATCGGCGGATTATACAGCGGAAGCAGCGGATATGCAAAAATCGCGGAAACGCGTTAGCTCAGCGTTTCTAAAGTAAATATTCACACACCCACATAGAATGTGGGAAACGAGACTGTAATAAGTCGTTTGTGTTCTCCTTTCTTGGCGTCTCCGTTTTATTATAGGACATACCACATATGCACATATACACACACACACACATACTCATATTAAACACATTTATACACGCGACAAAACAATCTGTTGGTCTGGCACATCCTAGCATATGCTTTAACTTTAAAGTAAACATACAATTTAATATATATTACAAAGTAGGTAGGGTAAAAATAACCGAACTTCATTCAGATTCAGGGGATTCTCTCCGGCTTCGCTGCTGCTAACGAACGATTTGTTTTCTTTGGCGTATAGCATCGGAATAGTTACATTTTGTAATTGATACTTGTTCTGACTAATTCGTAATAAATTGTGTAAATTTTGAATAGGACACCCTATATAGTATACACAGTCTGTCCCAGATGATCGTAGACTATTTCGAATAAACAAGAATAAAAAATTAAAAACAAAAATCATCGAATCCTTAATTTTACAGCTGCAATACAGTCTTGTAGTTCCTTAATTTGAACAAAGATGTCAGGTAAAACGGTTCCAATTCGCGGGAGCCAATTACATCCCAAGTTTCTGACGTTGTAAGCTTGTTGAAGTTAGTTAGCCGAATTCAATAATATAAATTAAAGTTTCGCGACTAATACCGACCGGTGTGCACAACCTGTACCTAAGCACTCTTTGGCTCGAATTCGGTGTATACGACGACTGATGCGGTGATTAGTCGGAATGGTTAACTATAATGTGAACCGATAGAAGGTAGTACTATCGATCATTTTCCCTACGAGTACAGGCAAATTTATGAATAATACATTAAGATTCGATTGGATCAATTGTAGACTGTTATTTTTTGTTTAATATACATAATTGCTTAGGTTTAGATTTGTGGTGTGCTCGTTATTCTGAATTGGGAGATTGATTTTTTTTTTGACGATGACCACACTCACACAGAATTAAAAACAAATTTATTGATATGACAGTTTCACTGCTGACAAACGTATTTTGACAGCTGTAGTACCCCTCAAAAAAATAAAGCAAGAAATGAATAACTGCTTTTATTGTTGTACAGTTTCTAAACAATTACAACGCCCCCTGTAAGTTTTATAATGTGACAGCTGTCAAAAAATTCTTGATGCTTGCGCGAGTTCAGATTGTAAAAGAAATACAGATATTCACCATTATCCAATCCCATTGCTAAATTTGAATTAATATTACTTTCACAATTTGACAGCTGTCAAAAATATATTTTCTATATTTTTTTTTTACTAGAATAATAATTTGGTAGTTATCAGAAATCTCTTAATTCCTACAGCGTCAAAATTGTAAAAAAAAAAATAATTGATACAATTTCACAGCTGACAAATGTATTTTGACAGCTATTATTCTGAAATAAAACTGTTGTTTCAATCGATAATTCTTGACTCAAAATTGTAATAAGTGATTTTACAATATTGCAGACGTCAGATATATCGACAACTGTCAGAAATTCAAATCGGACAAATGTATTTTGACAGCTCCCCAATAAAAAACAAGAACTGAATAACTGCTTTTATTCTGGCACAGTTTCTAAGCAATTCCAACGTCCCCTGTAAGTGTTAAAATTGTAAAAAAAAAACTGCAGTTATAATTTCGTTTATAATTTGACAACTGTCAAAAAATTCTTAATAGTTGCGCGAATTTAAATTGTAGAAAAATCACAGATATTCACCCTTATGCACAGCTGTTAGATATATTTTGACAGCTAAACTTGCTAAATTTGAATTAATATTGCTTTTACAATTTGACAGCTGTCAAAAAATTTTTGATCCTTGCGCGAGTTCAGATTGTAAAAAAAATACAGATATTCACCATTTTCCAATCCCATTACTAAATTTGAATTAATATTACTCTAGACAGCTGTCAAAAATATATTTTCTATTTTTTTCTACTAGAATAATAATTTGGTAGTTATCAGAAATCTCTTAATTCCTACAGCGTCAAAATTGTAAAAAAAAAATAATTGATACAATTTCACAGCTGACAAACGTATTTTGACAGCTATTATTCTGAAATAAAACTGTTGTTTCAATCATTAATTTGTGATTCAAAATTGTAATAAGTGACTTTACAATATTGCCGATGTCATATATTCTAGATACAAAACTGTCTTCAAATCTTTTTGATAATTATTCTTGCACAGTTTCTAAGCAATTCCAACGTCCCCTGTAAAAAAAAAAAAAAAATTGAGGTTATAATTTCGTTTATAATTTGACAGCTGTCAAAAAATTCTTAATAATTGCGCGTATTTAAATTGTGAAAAATCACAGTTCTGTTACATATATTTTGACAGCTAAACTTGCTAAATTTGAATTAATATTGCTTTTACAATTTGACAGCTGTCAAAAATCTATTTCCTTTTTTTTTTTTACTAGAATAATAGTTCGGTAGTTTATTTTAAAAAAATCTGTTTTTGTTATTTGTCTTCTTTTGATAATTACGGCAAAAAAAAACGAACTGATATTAGCTGTCAAATGTATTTTGACAGTTCTAATTGTAGTTGGAAAAGAAAACTGTTTTTATAATTTAATAGCTAGTCGATCGAAATTGCTTTAATGGTTTTACTTTACTAAATTGTAAAAAAAGCAACCAATTTTACAACATTACAGCTGTCATATACATTTATTGATAGCTGTCAAAAATTCAGGTCAGATAAATATATTTTAACAGCTTTAGCACCCGCCAAAAATATGAAATGAATAACTGCATATATTATTGCAGTTTTTAAACAATTACATCGCCTGTAAGTGTTGAAACTGTAAAAAGAAAACAAACTGCGTTTATAATTTGACAGCTATCAAAAATATATTTCAATTTTTTTTTTACTAGAATAATAATTTGGTAGTAATCAGAAATCTCTTAATTCGTACATTTTCAGAATTGTAAAAAAAATAATGTTACAATTTCGCAGCTGTCAAATGTATTTTGACAGCTATAACTGTCAAAAAAACTGTTTTTATAGTTTAATAGCTGATCGAAATTGCTGTAATGGATACTATATTTAAAATTGTAAAAACCTAACTGACTTTACAATATCACAGCTGTTATATGTATGTATTTTTGACAGTTACACTTATCAAGTGCGACAATAAAATGTTTGACAGTTAGAATTATTGTCGAATAAAAAAAATCTGTTTTTGTAATTTATCTTTTATCGATAAACACGACACTCAGAACTGTAAAAAAGAAAACTGAAAACTGATATTAGCTGTCAAATATATTTTGACAGTTGTAATTGTAGTTTGAAAAGAAAACTGTTTTTATAATTTAATAGCTAGTCGATCGAAATTGCTTTAATGGTTTTACTTTACTAAATTGTAGAAAAAAACAACCGATTTTACAATATTACAGCTGTCATATATTTATTGATAGCTGTCAGAAAATTCACGTCGGATAAATTTATTTTGACAGCTTTAGCACCAGCCAAAAACAAGAAATGAGTAACTGCTTTTATTATTGCAGTTTTTAAACAATTACATCGCCTGTAAGTGTTGAAATTGTAAAAAAAAAACAAACTGCGTTTATAATTTGACAGCTGTCAAAAATATATTTTTTTACTAGAATAATAATTTGGTAGTTATCAAAAATCTCTTAATTTATACAGTCTCGGAATTGTAAAAAAATATAATTGATGTTACAATTTCACAACTGTCAAATCTACTATCTATAGCTGTCAAAAAAATTGTTTTTGTAATTTAATAGCTGGTCGAAATTGCTATAACGGTTACTATATTTAAAATTGTGAAAACTTATCTGACTTGACAATATTACAGCTGTTATATGTATTTTTGACAATTTACTTATCAAATATGAAAATAAAATGTTTGACAGCTAGAGTTATTATCAAATTAAAAAAATTCTGTTTTTCTAATCTGTCTTCTTTTGATAATTACGCCACTCAGAATTGTAAAGAAGAAAACTGAACTTATATTAGCTGTCAAATGTATTTTGACAGTTGTAGCTATAAAAAAAACTGTTTTTGTAATGTAATAGCTGGTCGAAATTTCTATAACGGTTACTATATTTAAAATTGTGAAAACTTATCTGACTTGACAATATTACAGCTGTTATATGTATTTTTGACAGTTACACTTATCAAATATGAAAATAAAATGTTTGACAGCTAGAATTATTATCAAATTATAAAAAAATCTGGTTTTGTAATTTGTCTTCTTTTGATAATTACAGCACTCAGAATTGTAAAAAAAAAAACTGATTTTGACAAATGTATTTTGACACTTTGTGTCAAACTTTGTCAAATAAAAGTAAAATGTTTGACAGCCAGAGTTATTATCAAATTAAAAAAATTGCTTTAATGGTTACTATACTCTAAATTGTAAAAAAGCAACTGATTTTACAATTTTACCGCTGTCATATATATTGACACCTTTCAGAAATTCACCTCGGATAAATATATTTTGACAGCTGTAGCATCCGTCAAAAAACAAGAAATGAATAGCTGCTTTTATTATTGCGGTTTCTAAACAATTACACCACCTGTAAGTGTTGAAATTGTAAAATAATCAAACTGCGTTTATAATTTGACAGCTGTCAAGAAATAATTGATGGTTTCGCGCATTAAAATTGTAAAAAAAAAACACAGATATTCACCATTATGCACAACTCTTGTATATAGGTACATATTTTGACAGCTATACTTACTAAATTTGAATTAATAGTGCTTTTACAATTTGACAGCTGTCAAAAATATTGTGATAGTAATAGCTGTCAAATCAATCAAAATTATCAGGAATCCCTTAATGATTGCTATAGTTTCAGAGTTGGAGCTGATATTATACAATTTTACAAGATTACGCCTATCAGATATATTTTTGACAGTTGCACTTACCAAATATGAAATAAAATATATTTCTACAATTTGAGATTTGACAGAAATACTTGGCAATTACATTTATCGAGTGTTTTGATGGTACCGACATTAAAAAGAAGTAATTTTCTATTTGACTATTTTAACCGCATTTTTATAATTTGACAGCTGTCAAAAAATTCGTAATTAGAGTAGACAAAATCGTGATATTACAATTTCACAGCTAAAAAATGTCGAAAGAAGCAGCTGTCAGAAATTGGTTTAATAGTTATTCGATTATGTGGATTTTGGAGTCTAAATATGCAATAATATACAGGGCGTTCCGTTTAAATTAAGACAGTAAATGGCTACTGGTATACTGGTCGTCAATACACGTAAACACACACAAAAAAAAGCAAAATAGGATAAAGTCGAAAAGAATGCCCTCTAAGGATACCTCTATACAAACTCAATGGTCGAAAACTAATCCCGTCCATAACTTAATAGCACGTGACAGAAAACGCCGGAAAGCCCTATATACACCACCGTCGGACTTAAATCAGCTTTCCCTCGTATATTACGGTTCATGCGGCACCCCCTTGTTGCCAGTCTTCTGAAAAGATATATGATATATGTATTCTATGTATTGTATCGGACGGGCCGGCCTTCTGATCTTGTTGACCGTTCCTCTCGAATATTTCCCTCTTTTTCAGTCCCCTTGTATACGTGAACGTAAATATTTTGAAATATTATGTATATCTTTCTACGGACGTGTCACTTTAAGAAAGATCTATCTATATAAAAGAATTTTGTTTATAAATCTTACTTAAAGCATACGAAAACATCATATATACAGGGCGATTGATAATAATAATAAATTCTCTATCACGAAATCGCAGGAACCGTTTCACCATACTATGTTTACGCCGTCTTTGTTTTTAAGCCTTCTGGGTCCATACATCCATTCCTGGACACTAACGAAATTGAATTAATAGCATACTTAACGGTTTTAGTAATAGACGATTCACCAGCGAGAGGGAGAGAGAAAGATATACACGATAAAAAAAGTAAGGAGCAAGAAAAGAAGTAATTCAATTATTAATATATCTTTCGGCCTCTCTTCATCTCGTTCAGGTTTTACTTACTTAACGCGCAAGGTAGGTAAGAGGTAGCTCAAGTCATTAACGAAGTCGCAGCGTGCAAGAAGTGCTTCGCTTCTTTCATATATCCAGAGAGAGAGAGAGAGAGAGAGAGAGAGTACTTTTTTACTCGAATAACTACGGTGGAAGGTGGTATGTCGAGCTATAAACGTAATATCCAAGAGTACAGTAACGGGCGAAAACGATGTCCCTCCACTTTAATAATATAATATGTTTATATGGAGAGAGAGAGAGAGAGATAACTTTTATCGCATAGTGTACGCGGTAGAAAGAAAAGTTTCGTTTTTAACGTAGTCATCGTTGTGCGCGCCCGTCCTTCTCTCTTAATAACTGTTTTGAATAAGTACTCTCCGGAGTTAATTTAACGGTTCTTTCTTGTGTACAAGGAGATGCCGGAATATCGCAGCACGTGGTCCCCGAACTGGAGAGAATTTCGATTCGACGCAAACAAAAGTTTTTGTTTTTTTTTTTATTTTGTTATTTAAGTCCTAATAAAAATTTCGAAAGTTAATTTTTTTTCTCTTAAATTGAATGAATAAATATCGTTTTGTTCTTCTACGCGTAGAAGGATCTAAATTATTTTAATAATTAGTTTGTTAGCTTTCCATTAGTACCGTCATTAATGTCGAAAATTGCATGTTTTTTTTACAATGTGACAGCTGTCAAAATATACTTATTTGCAACTCACCAACTTTCAGAAATATTTCGACCGGTACATCTTGTTAGATGGGATTAAAACAAAAATACAATTTGACAGCTGTCAAAAATATAATTGCGTTACACTCATCTAATAAAATGTTTCTATAACGTTAAAATGTGACAGGTGTCAGAAATATAATCATACAAACGTCAACATCGGAAATAAAATTAATTGTACAGTTTTACGCTCGTTAAACGTATCTTAAAATCTAACAATTCTTCTCAACTCTGAAGAGTGCTGTTATTTTTATAATTTGGAAACTCTTAGAACGTGTTTTTTGACAGCTACAGCTACTATTTAAATTTTTTGACAGCTATAATCGTCAAGAAAATCAATTCAACGCTTATTACACTCACAACTGTGTAAACATTACTGCTTTTACGATATCACGCCTGTCAGATAAATTTTTGACAGCTGCAACTACTATTTACAATTGACAAATGTATTTTGACAGCTATAATTGTTAAGAAAATCCATTCAACGGTTATTACACTCACAACTATGGAAAGATAACTGATTTTACGATGTCCCGGATTTCAGATAAATTTTTTGACAGCTACAACTACTATTTACAATTGAAAAATATATTTTGACAGCTATAATTGTCAAGAAAATCAATTCAACGTTTACTACACTCAAATCTGTGCAAAGATAACTGATTTTACGATGTTATAGCTGGCAGATAAATTTTTGACAGCTACAACTACTATTTACAGTTAACAAATGTTTTTTGACAGCTATAATTGTCACGAAAATCAATTTAACAGTTACTACTCTCAAGACTATGGAAAGATAACTGATTTTACAATGTTATGGTTCTCAGATAAATTTTTGACAGCTGCAACTACTATTTACGATTGACAAATGTATTTTGACAGCTATAATTGTCAAAAAAATCAATTCAACCGTTACTACACTCAAGACTGTTCAAAGATAACTGATTTTACAATGTTCTGGTTGTCAGGTAAATTTTTTGATAGCTACAACTATTATTTACAGTTGAAAAATATATTTTGACAGCTATGATTGTCAAAAAAAATGTTTTTAGAATATAGCAGATACCAAAAACTGTTGCAACATTAATAATTCTAATTTAAACGAAATATTTCGATAGTGCTAAGCGTCAAAATAGCGAAAGAAGTCGTTTCTCTTATAATTTGACAGCTGCCAAGAAATTCTTGATACTTCCGAAAGTTAAAATTAAAAAAGGTGAAGGATACTACAATTTTGCAACTGCAATATCGTTTTTTTTACAATAATAACATAGCTTTACAATTTGACAGCTGGCAAAAAGTTTTTGACAGTTATATCTGTCAAATCTAAATTTATTTTTTATAAAAAAATTGTCAAATTGAAACTTGGTATTAATGCTAAGGGGGCAGAATGGGGTGGCAAAGTTTTTATTGAAAAAAAAATAAAAAATTCAGTCCCGAAGGATGTTACGAGGGAATGGGGAGTGGAGCAAAATTTCTAAAAAAAATCAAATTGTTATCCAAATTGAAACATTTTTATTATTAAAAATTTAGTCCCTAAGAATGTTAGGAGGGAGAGGACAAATTTCTACAAAAAAATTTGTATCAAATTGAAGGATACTACAATTTTGCAACTGCAATATCGTTTTTTTTTTACAAAGTTTTTTTGACAGTTAAAAATCTAAATTTATTTTTTAAAAAAAATTCAAATTGTCCCAAAGTTTTTAAGTCCCTAAGAATGTTAAGGGAAAGGAGGGAGAGGGGCAAAATTTCTAAAAAAAAATTTGTATAAAATTGAAACTTAAGTATTAATGCTAAGGGGGCAGAATGGGGTGGCAAAGTTTTTATTGAAAAAAAATATCATAAAAATTCAGTCCCTAACAATGTTACGAGGTAGAGAGGAGCTAAAAAGTCGTTTCTCTTATAATTTGACAGCTGTCAAGAAATTCTTGACACTTCCAAGAATTAAAATTATAAAAAGTGAAAGATATTACAATTTTGCAACTGTCGGATATATTTCAGCAACTACATCTGTCAAATTTGAATAAATATCGCTTTTTTTTACAATAATAACATAGTTTTACAACTTGACAGTTGACAAAAAGTTTTTGACATGCAAAATTGTAAGGAATTTCTCATTTCTCGGGCGTATCGTGAAAGTTAGTCGTTGAAAATTTAGTCGAGAGTGTCACTACCTTTACAATTTGACAGCTGTCAAACGTATTTTGACACTTATATCTGTTTCTCTTATAATTTGACAGCTGGCAGATATATTTCAACGACTACATCTGTTAAATTTGAATAAATATCGTTTTTTTTTACAATAATAACATAATTTTACAATTTGACAGCTGCCAAACGTATTTAGCCAGTTACTTATATCTGTCAAATCTAAATTTATTTCTATGTAAAGATTGTCGTTATAATTCGGTAGTTGTCAACTGTCAAACTGATACAACTGGAAAAAAGTTTTGACATTCAAAATTGTGAAGAATCGTCAAACTGATACAAGGGTCCAAAATAGCGGAAAGATGACATAATTTGACAGCTGGAAAAAAGTTTTGACATTCAAAATTGTGAAGAATAATTTCTCGGGTGTACCATGATAGCTACAATTTTGTGAAGACAATTATTGCGTTTACAATTTGACAGACTGACCGGAAAGTCTTTTCACGATGTTGCCACGTTCAATTGTAAAAAAAAACAAATGATTTTAGAATTTGACGGCTGTTAAACGTATTTTGACAGTTATATCTGTCAAATCTAAATTTATTATTTAGATATAATTCGAAAAATTGTCGTTATAATTCGGAATAGTTGTCAAAACGAGTAAACTGATACAAGTGCCAAAAAATAGCGGAAAGATGACATAATTTGACAGCTGGAAAAAGTTTTGACATTCAAAATTGTAAAGAATTTCACAAATGATTTTACATTTTGACAGCTGTCAAACGTATGTTGACAATTGAAATCTGTTAAATCTAAATTTATTTATATAAAGATTGTCGTTATAATTCGATAGTTATCGAGAGTAAACTGATACAAGTGCCAAACTAGCGAAAAGATAATTTTACAATTTGACAGCTGGTAAGAAGCTTTCGTATATTAAAAATTGTAACCAATGTTCAGTTGTTAAATAGGAGACTCCAGATTATAAAAAAGAAAACAAATGATAGTATTATCAAATCGGAAAAAAATCCTGTTTTTGTAATTTGACAGCTGTCAGAAATTGTTCTATTAATTGAGTCGCTGTCAGATGTATTTCTGACAGCTACACTTGCCAACTATTGACAAAAAAAAAAACGATTTGAGAGCTGACAACAGTGTTTGATAGTTGCACTTGTTAATACCGTTGTAGTAGCTCGTTTTACGATTCGACAGGTCTTAGAAAGTGTTTTCATTCTACCAACATGAAAATTTGTAAAAACTAAGAACTGATTTTAAGATGTTGGAGCTGTCGGATGTATTTTGACAGCTGCAATTATTATCGGACGACACACAGAATTGTAAAAAAAATAACGAAAGATGTAATTACATATTTTGGGAATATAATCCATCACAGTTGGCATTTATAATTTATTTTGACGACTATCTCTGTTAAAACCGTAAAAATAAGTGTTTTCGCAATTTCAGTACAACACATTTGATAACATATTCAGAAAATATTAACTTTTTTTATCAATTTTTATCGATACAATACAAATAACCTAATCCAATAGAATTTAGGCCATTTTATTCCTTTGTGTGCAGACTGTATTAGTATAAACAGATTTATGCAACGCTTCATATATATTGCGAATTACCATCGCGTAAATTCATTGATTTATGGGATCTCAGTTCGCTTTTGATCCACGTTATTGCGTCATCCTCGCGCTCGAACAGCAGCATTCGTCCTAGTTAACCTAAATATCTATTATTTTGTTTAATCTATGGAAGTAATAGGGTCTTCCCATCTGCCGGCTTAATTGTTACGACGATGGCGTTAAAATACCCATAAATTTCACTAAAAGTAGGTCATTATGAATTGATAAACTCGAATTGACGTTGTTTTCCGTTTTTAATTTCCAGGTAAATGTGGCTTGGATCACGCCAAAAACACCAACAACAAAAATGTACAATGGAACAGCATCAATCGATGACAACATCCACCACCACGACCAAACATTACCACAGAGGCGGAAACGCAAATACGACAGGCTTCGATTTCCAACAGCATTCGATTCCCTCGACGTCACGTGTGGACCCGAATCGTGGATTGTTAACGCCGGATTCGCCCGAAGCCATCCACGGCCTTCGCCAACCGTTCTTGCATTTTCCACCGCCACCTAGTTATCCACCGCCTCATTCTGGAAATAATCAGCAGCATCACCATCTCCAACAGGCTGACACCAATAGGATGTTGGAAGATCTGATGAGCATACCAGGCCCATCGACGCAGGATCCTACAGCTTGGATAGCTTTAAACGATTACTCTTACGCCTATTACGAGCCAGGTCCGCCGACGAGGCACACTAATATCCCGAATAAATATTTAGGGAGTTCCTCGAGGCGGGGATCTTACAGGGAAGGCTCGTATCGAGCCAAACACACTTATCTAACGAGATACGGTACAGAAGAGAATATTTACGAGGAAATCAGCGAAGTGGCCCGTGCCAGAATGAATCAGCATTCGATAATGTCGCTTAACCAAAGTTTAGTCGAAGAGGAAGTGAGGAGGGTCCAGAGCGGACACCGCAGGGTCCTCGGGGAGTTGAATTTATCGGTGGAGGCGATGCTGATGCCCAGTTCTCGTGAAGGTAGTGACGATACTGATCGCGATACCGAAGTGGAGGATCAATTGGCTGATTTGTTAACTGTCGGGCCGACTGATGAGTTGTTATCGCCGGTGCCGAACGTGGATTTAGACAGTGGTTTCAGTGGTAGTTCGAGTGGTGCTAGTTACAGGAGTGCCGCCGGTAGTTTGAGGAGGGGACCGGAGAAATGCAACAAGTCCCTGTTAAGTGGTGGTAATGCGACGTGTTTAAAGAGTGCAATCGCCACGAATCCGGATTCGTCCGCGCAGCAAACCAAGAGTTTCTGGAGCAGGAAGGGGTGGAAGAAGCTCGGTTTGAGTAATATTAGTTTAAACAAGAGTAGTAATAAAGGTAAGGACGCCGTTGAGATATGTAATCAGATGTAGTTTCTATCTTCTTTTCTTGTTTTTTTTTTTTTATTTCTTACACTATTTCCTATTGTAAAATCAACTATTAACTACATAATTGTTATGAAATATAATAATGTGATCTATAGAGAGGTTTGTTAATTGTTGTTAATATATATTGAAGAAAGAAATGCTGGAAGATTATAGTCCCTGTATAATTGGTGTTTAATACAATACATATTGTCAATTTGTTATCTTCGAGAGATGGTTTACGATTAAAGCGTTTTTTTCAAGTTGAAATCGTGTTTCCTTTGCTTGCTTTAAACGATGGAAAATCTTATTATTACCGAGATTAAAAAAAAACTTCAATTTTACCAACTATAACTAAGCTTACGGGAGAGGAACATAGGAGACAATCAAAATTGATAAAATTAAATATTAAACAGAATTCAGTCATGGGGGTCATTGAAAAAAAATAATAAAAAGTCAGTCCTCAAGAATGTTAAGAGATAGGGAAGGGAAAGGTGGGAGGGGCAAAAAAGTCGTTCCTCTTATAATTTGACAGCTGTCAGATATATGTCAACAACTACAACTCAGTCAAATTTGAATAAATATCTTTTTTTTTTACAATAATAACATAATTTTACAATTTGACAGCTGTCAAACGTCTTTAGTTATAACTGTCAAATCTAAATTTATTTATATATAAAGATTGTCGTTATAATTCCGTAGTTGTCATGAGTAAACTGATACAAGCGTCAAAATAGCGGAAAGATGACATAAATTGACAGCTGGAAAAAAATTTTGACATTCAAAATTGGTACAATTTTGTGAATGCTGCTTTTACAATTTAACAGACTGGCCGGAAAGTCTGTTCACGGTGACACAATTGTACTCAATTGTAAAAAAAAAAAAAAACACAAATGATTTTACAATTTGACGGCTGTCAAACGTATTTCGACAATTACATCTGTTAAATTTAAATTTATTTATATAATTAAAAATTATAAAAAGAAAACAAATGACACTATTATTCGATCAAAAAAAAATATTGTTTTTATAATTTGACACCTGTCAGAAATTGTTTTAATAATAATTCAGTCGCTGTCAGATGTATTTCTGACAGCTAAAAAAAAAATTCAGTTCCGAAGGATGTTAAAAGAGAGAGAGGAGTGGGGGAAAATTTCTAAAAATATGTTAAAGGGGGCAAAATCGGGTGGCAAAATTTGTATTTAAAAAAAATTAAAAATTCAGTCCCTAAGAATATTACGAGGGAGAAGGGAGTGGAGCAAAATTTCTAAAAAAAAAATTTGTATCAAATTGAAACTTAGGGGGCAGAATGGGGTGGTAAAGTTTTTATATAAAAAAAAAAAATTAATTCAGTCCCTAAGAATGTTGAAAGAGAGAGGGCAATGGGGCAAAATTAAAAAAAAAATTTGAAACTCAAATTGAAACTTAGTATTAACGCTAAGAGGGCAAAATGGGGTGGCAAAATTTTTATTAAAAAAAATTAAAAATTTAGTTCCTAAGAATGTTAGGAGGGAGAGGCCAAATTTCTACAAAAAAAAATGTATAAGATTGTAATTTAGTATTAATGCTAAGGGGGCAGAATGGGGTGGTAAAGTTTTTATTAAAAAAAAAATTAATTCAGTCCCTAAGAATGTTAAAAGAGAGAGGGAAATGGGACAAAATTTCAAAAAAAAATTTGTTTCAAATTGAAACTTAGTATTAACGCCAAGAGGGCAATATGGGGTGGCAACATTTTTATTAAAAAAAATTAAAAATTTAGTTCCTAAGAATGTTAGGAGGGAGAGGCCAAATTTCTACAAAAAAAATTGTATAAGATTGAAACTTAGTATTAATGCTAAGGGGGCAGAATGGGGTGGTAAAGTTTTTAGAAAAAAAAAATTAAAATTCAATCCCTAAGAATGTTAAGAGGGAGAGGGACATGGGGCAAAATTTCTAAAAAAAAAAATTGTATCAAATTGAAACTTAGTATCAATGCTAAGGGGGGCAGAATGGAGTGGCAAAGTTTTTATTAAAAAAAAATTAGAAATTTGCTTACTATGAAGGTTAAGGCGCATAAAAGGAGGAGGCAAAATTTCTACAAGAAAAAATATAATCTAATTAAAACTTAGTATTAATATGCTAAAGGGGGCAGGATAGGGTGGCAAAGCTTTTATTAAAAAAAAATAAAAATTCAGTATCGAAGAATATTACGAGGGAGAAGGGAGTGGAGCAAAATTTCTAAAAAAAAAAATTTGTATCAAATTGAAACTTAGTATTAACGCTAAGAGGGCAAAATGGGGTGGCAACATTTTTATTAAAAAAAATTAAAAATTTAGTTCCTAAGAATGTTAGGAGGGAGAGGCCAAATTTCTACAAAAAAAATTGTATAAGATTGAAACTTAGTATTAATGCTAAGGGGGCAGAATGGGGTGGTAAAGTTTTTAGAAAAAAAAAATTAAAATTCAATCCCTAAGAATGTTAAGAGGGAGAGGGACATGGGGCAAAATTTCTAAAAAAAAAATTGTATCAAATTGAAACTTAGTATTAATGCTAAGGGGGCAGAATGGGGTGGTAAAGTTTTTAGAAAAAAAAAATTAAAATTCAATCCCTAAGAATGTTAAGAGGGAGAGGGACATGGGGCAAAATTTCTAAAAAAAAAAATTGTATCAAATTGAAACTTAGTATTAATGCTAAGGGGGCAGAATGGGGTGGTAAAGTTTTTATAAAAACAAAAAAATTTAATTCAGTCCCTAAGAATGTTAAAAGAGAGAGGGAAATGGGACAAAATTTCAAAATAAAATTTTTCAAATTGAAACTTAGTATTAACGCTAAGAGGGCAATATGGGGTGGCAACATTTTTATTAAAAAAAAATAAAAATTTAGTTCCTAAGAATGTTAGGAGGGAAAGGCCAAATTTCTACAAAAAAAATTGTATAAGATTGTAATTTAGTATTAATGCTAAGGGGGCAGAATGGGGTGGCATAGTTTTTATTTTAAAAAAATAATAAAAATTCAGTCCCTAAGAATCTTAAAAGGGAGAGGGGAGTGTGGGCGAAATTTAAAAAAAATGTATCAAATTGAAACTTAGTATTAACGCTAAGAGGATGGGTTGGCAAAGTTTTTATTTAAAAAAATATAATAAAAATTCAGTGCCTAAGAATGTTAAGAGGGAGAGGGGAGTGGGGACGAAATTAAAAAAAATTGTATCAAATTGAAACTTACTATTAACGCTAAGGGGGCAGTATGGGGTGGTAGTTTTTATTTTAAAAAATTATAAAAATTCAGTCCCTAAGAATGTTAAGAGGGAGAGGGGAGAGAAGCAAAATTGCTACAAAAAATTTGGTATGAAATTGAAACTTAGTATTAATGCTAAGAGGGCAAAATGGGATGGCAAAATTTTTATTAAAAAAAATTAAAAATTCAGTCCCTAAGAAAAATTAAGAGGGAGTTGGGACGAAATTTAAAAAAATTATATTAAATTGAAACTTAGTATTAACGCTAGGGAGGCCGAATGGAGTGGCAAATTTTTTTTAAGAAAAAATTTGAAATTTTGTCACTGTGAATATTAAGCCGCGAAAACGGGGGAGACAAAATTTCTACAAAAAAAAAACGTAATCTAATTAAAACTTAGTACCTATATTGTTGCTAAAGGGGCATAATGGGGCAGCTAAGTTGTTATATGAGAAAATTAAAAATTCTGTTCTTAAGAATATTGAAGGAGAGGGGGCAAAATTTCTAAAAAAAGAGAGAAATATTAAGGGGGGCAAAATGGTGTAGCAAAAAAAATTAAGTAAAAATTATGTTCATATCATCAAAATTACTCGAAACTCGATATTAGTGTCGGCGTTTTTTCTTTTTTTAATTCAACCCCCTAAAGGGGGTGGTAAAGTTTATATAGGAATTTTTTTTTAGTAATACTCTTTGACACAATTAAAAAAACACGTATTTCGGCGTTTTTTTTTTTTTTTTCAAAATCAATACCTTAGAAAGCGGGAGAGGGTACCAAAATTTGTACAAAAAAATAATAAAAATAATGCGTTTTCTAAAATTCAACCCAAAATTTGAATAGATAAATTGTATGATCAAAATTACCTACTTAATTGAAACTACTTAATGAACAATAATTATTACATCCAATGAAAATACTGGACGTGGACACTCCGACCATATTGGCAGTATAAATTGTACAACGGAATGGTGCAAGGATGCTACCTTGCGGAATACTAGAAGAAGACAATCTCGGCTATCGATTCGTCAAATTCTCTAGAAATTTAGATCTGAGTCTGTCAAAATTCAAGCTAAACTATGGTAACACCTGCTGTCTGTAATTTACTATACAGGGTGGTTGGTTTTTCATTGTCCAACCTGTATCAGCTTTATTATCAAAAGTACAAAATAAAAATGTTTTTATCTCGAAATGGTCAAATCATATTACTGATTTTTAGCAGTGATAATCAACTTTAATTTTTTTTTTAATGAAACACCCTGTATAACTCCCACAGCCTACCTAATACATACACGATAATTTAATAAAAACGTCCGAACCAGCTCATAATAAACTTAATACATAAAACATCGAGATCCAACTTTTCTCCATCTAATTGGATCTGTCGAGAGATTCTCCTCCTCCTCCGACATTATATTGTATAACTTTCGATATATTATGTATAACCGGAAGATCGGCCTTGTATTTTTTTCCAATATACCATATAAAAAGTTCGGCATACGTATAGGAAAGCCCCCGTGAGAGATATGTATATCCTTTTCTCTCCTATTTATACCGCAACGAAGCAACTTTATTATTAACTTTTTCGCGGAAAGCTATGCTATAGCGTTATGATATAACTCACGGTTTCGACAATCCAGCCTGTATATTACGTTCTAGTTTATAAAACACTCATAAATATTTTGCGTAAAATTTCTTTGCACTTCCATGAAGAATAAAACTTGTTAGACCCGTTCGGTTTTATAAAATAAAATAAAAGGAACAGTTCCTCCCTCCCTTCCCATCCTTCTTCCCCCTCCCAGTATCTGTGCCAGATGTATAGTATAATCCTAAACTGTGAACTGTTGTTTTTTTTATTTCGTTATTTTTATATATCTTCCACTCTCCGTTTCTTGTTATAATTTGTCTTAACGCAACTCCAGCCTCGAGCCTGAAATTAATGGTTCTAATGGACAATAAAATAATCGAGCGGGTGGGCGTAACCAGTATTTTATGATTTCTTTTGAAATGTTATGATTACCGCCGTTGATAAATCACATAAATTAATACTATAGAAGATATAATAATAAAGTGATGTATTAAGGGGTCTCTCTCTCTCTCCTATTAGTAGGCCTGCTTATTTTTATTATTGTATTGTAGATAGTATTACCGTTATTTGAGATTTAACAGGGAATTATTATCTACTAATTATTTAGTATTTGACATAACAAATTCATTGTTGTATATTTATAAAAATGTTACTCCTATATAGAAAGTGCTACGAGGATAAGTTAAAAAGTTATCTCCCTAAGTCATCAAGTCGATCGAATCCCTTATCAAAACAGATTCCTTCCTTTCCAAGTCATAACCAAGTCAGAAGCAGATTAGAATCGCCGTATCTTATATTAAAAATCTAAATCTAGTTTAGAAGTCTATCTGTCAACGTCGTCTCGACCGACAATAAATTCAAAACTTGCCAAAATTGCCATGTTGTCGTGAAAAAAATTCAATGTCATGTCAAAATTGACATGTCATGAAAACTATCACATGAAACCACCACTGAAGTATCATCAGCAAACTGTTTCACGCTACTAACAAGAAAAGAAGAGGGTACATCATTAACGATTATTGCAAAAAGTAAAGGTCCAAGAATGGAACCGTGAGGTACTCCACGTTTTACAGCTGTAGGCTTAGAAATAGAAGAATGGCTTCCAGATTGTACACCATAGATCAAAGTAAATTACACTCGCACAATTTCCTCTATCAAGATTTTCATAAATATAATTTAACGATTTAAAAATGGTATTACTAGTAGATTTAGATTGAATAAAACCGAACTGATTACAATTTAAAATTAAAGAAGCACTAAAAAAATTTGTTAGGAGCCTGTAATTAAATATACTATTTCTATCGTCCTTTTTAAAACCTGGAACAACTTTAGCCATTTGTAATGTAGCAAGAAAGGAGCCATAAATATCAGCTAGGTACATATCTAAGGATGCCGTCAATACCCGTCAATGCCTTACTTGATACTGACATAATAGTATTATAAACTTGACAGTGACATTAGTACATTCAAGAAACATAGAATTAGGACGAAACTTTACTGAATGTGTATGTAAAAGATGAACTGTTATTAGACGTTGTTTCGACCAACAGTAACTAAAATTTAGACTTAACTAAAAAGTCTGTCTGTCATCGTTGTCTCGACCAACAATAAATAAACTTTAGACTTAACTAGCAAGTTTTATCTGTCAACGTTATCTCAACTAACAATAAAAAAACTTTAGACTTAATTAAGAAATCTATCTGTTAACGTTGTCTTGACCAACAGTAAATAAAAGTGAGACTTAACTAGAAAGTCTATCTGTTGACGTTGTCACAGCCAATAATTAATGTTTCAAGCCGGCAACGGAATTTGTCTTCAACACTTGAAAAGATAATAATAATAATAATAATAATAAACACATTTATTGGCAATATACGTACATACATGTGTTTCGACACTACATACAACTACCACACATAAGATAACTAGAAGGAAATAGAGTGCAAACCCGATGAAATGCATGTGTGCCGGAAACTCAAAAATTAAAAGAAAAAGCTAAATAGTAATTTGTATTGCCAACAGGATCATCATCAGCTTATCCTAGAGGAATCGCTGCTCTTCCTGATGACCCAGCAAAAACATTATATAAACAATAATAGACAATAATAGCATGGCACCCCACTATAGTGACAAATGTTAATTCAATTATAACATCACTCCCAAATTTATTTGTTCTGCTCAACAAGAAGGAGTCCTGTAATAGTTTTCTTAAACTGCAGCAGCGAGAGCTCTTTTACGTGGCTTGGTAACCCGTTCATTTCCTGTGCACAATTATAACTGAAACTCCGTTTATAGTGCTGAGAACGATGTGCAGGAATATCTATAAGATCCTTTCTCCTGATATTAATGTGGTGCACATCAGTCCTAAACTTAATTTTTGCAACCAGATACGGTGGGTTATTCAATTTTAAAATTTTATGAATAAAGCATAGAAAATGCAATCGTCTACGATTAGACATGTTTAACCACGACAAATCACCTAACTTATGAGAAACATGCGCCCGTCTCCTAATACCGAAGATAAACCTAAGGCACGAATTCTGAACAACCTGTATCCTATATTTGTCAATAGAATCGAGACACGCTCCATATATGGAATCATAATAGTTGAAATGTGATAACACTATAGAGCATTACATAACAGCGTTTTATTGAAAATGTTTAAAGTATGTCTGTGAGGATAAATTAGTTTCAAGTTGATATATACCCGTTTAATATTTGCAGTAGTGTTATTCCTAAACCGCATCTCGCTATCAAAGATGAGGCCCAAATTTCTCGCAGAATCCTTACGAATTAGATCTGTACCATCCAATCGAAGCTTAACGAAATTATTACAACGTACTCTATTTACAGAATTACCGAATACCATAAAACAACACTTATCTTTATTAAGACTCAAACAATGACGTTGTGAAATTTCAGAAACCTGCCGTAAATCGTTATTAATGGCATCAATAGCTGCATCAATTTCAGAGAAAGAAAACGATGCATAGAGCTGAGTATCATCAGCATAGAAGTGATAGGAACAAAAGAATTTATGAAAGAAATGAAAATGAGAAGTATAAATTGCATACAATAAGGGACCCAAAACAGAACCCTGTGGAACACCTGATTTTAAGAATACGAGGTCTGAGGTACCTTTATCAATATAAACTTGCTGAGTTCGATGATCCAAATAACTTGAGATAAGTTGAACGGCACAGGCATCTAATCCGATGTAATGCAATATAGATAATAGTAAAGAATGATTGATTTTATCAAAAGCCTTAGAGAAGTCTAATAACACCAAAACCGTAATATTACCTAGATCAGTGGCTGAAATGATGTCATCTGTAATCTTGGCTAAAGCTGTAGCACAACTGTATCCAGGTCTGAATCCTGACTGAGTAGTCGGTAGTATATTAAAATTATTAATGTGATTTCGTTCAATAAGCCTTTCCAAAATTTTTGAGAGAATAGGTAGTAAACTAATAGGTCTGAGATCAGAAAAAGTCGTGGGATTACTATTTTTTGGTACTGGTATCACACGTGCTTGCTTCCACATTGTAGGAAAAATAGAATGAAACAAACAAAAATTGAACACATGTGTAAGAATGGGAATTAAATGAGGACAGCAATATAAAAGCATTTTTAAATTTATTTCATCACAACCACAGGAATTGGACGACAACTTATTAATTGCAGCTTCAATCTGCAAAAGAAAAAGAGCCAACTCCAGGCCTAACATTATTAGAATAAAACATGAGATACTCATCGTCCGCCACTGATTGCTCACAAGATGCTCTACCAAAATGTGGATTTAATGCGTTAGCATCAAGTAAACCTTCAGGTAGTGTCACAGTTTTCTTACGATAAATATTCAGATAGTGTAAATCTTTCCAAATAGATTTTTTATTAAAACGTTTCATTCTGGATTCAAGATAGCTTTTCTTTCACGTTTAATTGTAGCTGTAGTATAGTTTCTTAAGATTTATAATAGTTCCAATCGGCAAGTAAGTTAGAACGTCTAAATTTTTGAAGAGCTTTGTCTCTTAGAGATATTAATAATTTAACATTATCCGTGATCCAAGGCGAAAAAGGGTTTGAAAATTTACAAGTGACAAGAGGAGCATGAATATCAAAAATCATAGTAATATATTCATTGATAAACAAAATTTTATCATCAATGGTATCCAGCAAAAACAGATGGCCTCCGGAGCCGACAACTTAAGTCTCGTCCGACGTTCGCAAGGGGATGGTGTCGCCTCTTAAGTAATAATGACATTTATAATTACTTAAGAAGACATATGTTTAAAAAAAAACAGTTGATGTAGTATGTTAGAAAAGAAAATGTTTTCTTTTTTTTTATTTTCTACTAGAAATAAATTTATTTATTAAATATTAATCTTCAATAAATGACAATGCAATAATAAAAAAAATAATTTCCACTCCCTTCCACAAAAAAAAAATATCGTAAAATGGCAAAAGCTCAAAGTTTATGGGAAATAGTAAGTGGTAACAAAATACTTAATAGTTTAACAAGAGATGAGGAAATGACGGAATGGCAAAGAAAAACTGCGAAAGCACAACAAATAATCATATCAACAATAGATAGAAAGAAGATTTTGTTGCATATAGTAAACTGTACGTCAGCTAAGGAAATGTATGAAAAGTTGAGCAAAGTATTTAGAAAGGACAGGGAAGAACAAAAATGCAGTTTACCCCCCCTCTCGAAGAAGACATGGTAATTTCAAAAATATTATCCACGCTGCCTGAAAAATACAAATTTTTTACAACAGCTTGGGATTCGGCTCCTACCGAGGACAAGACGTTAACGAAATTAATATCAAGATTATTAAATGAGGAATTAAGAAACAAAGATCAAGAAAGGGAAAATACAGTAGCATTTAAATCTTCTGAAAGGATTTACTATCGATGTAGAAACAAAGCTCATATGAGTATCAATTGTCCTAGCAAGGATAATAAAACTGAAGGAAAAACAAATCGAGAAGGGCAAAGTAGTAATGGAAAGTTTTGTAGTTGACTCTGGGGCATCGTCACGAAACATTTATCACCTTTAAAAGTGGGCGGTTTGTTTGGTAGACGTTTAAAAAAAAGTTTCATCAATGTTAAACGCATTATCTGGCTCATACTGTTCTAAAATTGATTTTAAATTTGTGGTTTTTCCACTGGTTACAATCTGCTTCAGACACACTTCAACTTGCTCCCGAAATAATAATAATAATAATAATAATCCATGCCTTAGCATCCCCCAACAGCTTGCGCCAATTACAGGGGGCATCGGCTGGCCATGAGTTATTATTACGCCTGCGGCTGTAGACCGACTTAAGATGTTACCTTTCCGCATTTGCCGTGGAATTTGGAAAACTACAGAAAACCAAACTCAGAAAGGAAGCACCGGGGTTCGAACCCGGTACTGCGGGACTTTGAGGCAAGTGTGCAAGCCACTAAGCCACCAGCCCGACATCTTCTCATAATCTTTTCTTTAATGCGGTGACGCCTCTTAAATTTATCTAACCAGCCAGAACTTGCTTAAAGTTCGATATGTGGAGGTCCGACTGTACATGTTTTCTCGTTTTTTATTAAATAAACAAATGTATATGTACGTTTAAAACATAATTTTCGACGGCTATATAATTAAAAATTGTCACACTCTTTTATACATCGACGATTCCTCGAGGTCGTCACGTCCCCAGTCAACGCTCATTTAACATGTTATCCGAAGATGTAAAATGAAACAAAAGAAAATATCCTGTTTAGTCGGCGCATCACGTCATTAAATAGACGAGGACTATAATCAAAGTCGGCGTCGGTCGGCGGCGAGAGAAATAGATTTCAACAGCCCTCTTGAACCGTCTTCTTTATAGTACTAATCACTCTTTAACAATCTCTGTATGTATGTACTACATACTACCGACATTAACTCTTTAACATGTATGGATATGTGTAGATATATACGCAAAGTGGAGGAATATCGCTTCTATTGCGGTCGATTTAACAAGCGTTGTGTCGATTTCCATCCCGACATCCGACGGCCGCGGCGGAGGCATTAGCATCCGCGGAACATTAATTTCCATCTGCTAGGCAAGTGGTGAAGCGATCTGCTTAAGGAAGGTTCACAACGCAAACACAACAATTTAAATCACTTTAGAAGCTCTTTCACGCCAAGTTTCCACCGGCTTTGTAATTATTTTAATCGTAGCGCTCTATGTCGTGTCGTCTTGGAGTTGGGAGTTCTTAGAGAGGTTTCCACGCAAAATCTATACCTATACATATTACCTCAACTCAGTTTTATACCTTATACAGGGTGTTAGTAAATAAGTGCGACAAACTTCAGGCGGTGATTCTGCATGCAAAAATAATGACAGTTTGCTATATAAACGTCCGTCCGCAAATGCTTAGTTTCAGAGTTATTTATTTTCAATAAAAGAAAAATTAATTAGTTATTAACAATAATTTTATAGCTAACTAAAAGCTTAATAATGATGAGTTGCTATTTTGACACTTCGTTAAAATATTTGTATTTAACAATGCATTGATATTGAATGTCGACAGAAGCCTACTAGATAATGTATTGAAGAAATGAAAAATACACGTTAAGATGTTTTATTTTTTTGCATAAAAACGGCGCCTCACACGAAAAAAAGGCAAGAGAGATTTTTTATCAAAAATTGAATGGCAAATTCAAAAATGATTTTTAATTTGAAATATCTCAGTGGCGTACCATTTTTTTTTCTTAAAAAAATTAAGATCATTACCCGTATGCACGCCAATGATGAATATAAAATTCTTGATTGGATGTCAAGAAATGCGCAATAACCATCTCTTAAAACCCACCAAATTTCATTTGCCTATCTCGACCGGTTTCAGAGCAATAAATAAATCGTCAGTTTTTGAGAAAAACTTTAACACCCTATAACTCTGAAACTAAGCATTTGCGGACCGACGTTTATATAGCAAACTGTCATTATTTTTGCATGCAGAATCATCCTCTGAAGTTTGTCGCACTTATTTACTAACACCCGGTATATCTATGTACAGGGTGGGCAAATAAGCGAGGTAAGCGGCTGTATCTCAGAAACTAATGATCGTAGAGAGTTACGGTAAAAAATTTTGTAGGTAAAGTGGGTAAGGGAAAATGCTGGAAATTATTTTCAAGTTTCCAAGATGGCCGCCAGTGGGCGTTTCCACCATCTTGAATTACATAAAGTTACGTTTCTCGCGATTTTCTCCAATGAATATAACAAAAAAGTATTTGCGTTTTAATGTTAACTTAAAGTCAAACATTTTTTGTATAAACAATTTTTCTCTATCTTTCGAATTAAAGTGGTGGGGGGTATTTGAATGTTGTTTTAAATAAATGCCTGTAACTTCGAAACGGCTTAACGGATTTTGATAAATTTGGTATCATTGAAAAGAGCATTTCTTGGGCTTTTAGGTTTCTCGTAATCATGACAGTTGTGACCTACACGGCCGCCGATAGAGGGCGTTATTCGATATTATAATCAAATTACTGGATTTTCTCGAAAAATTTAAATGCGATGATATGACTTTTTTTAGACTAGAAAATAGAAAAATGACCAACCAATAAGCCTGCGCAAGCCACAGCTTAATATCTTTTTCCTACCTCAAATTATTAAAAAAAATACTAAACCGGGAAAGTAGTAGGCTATGGACACGACAATCGCTTAACAAAAATATTGCCAATTAACGTCAAACTTTTGTCACACGCAGCATTAAAACGCAAATACTTTTGTTATATTCATTGGAAAAAATCGCGAGAAACGTAACTTTATGTAATTCAAGATGGTGGAAACGCGCACTGGCGGCCATCTTGGAAACTTGAAAATAATTTCCAGCATTTTCCCTTGCCAACTTTACCTATAAAATTTTTTACCGTAACTCTCTACGATCATTAGTTTCTGAGATACAGCCGCTTACCTCGCTTATTTGCCCACCCTGTACATATAAATATGTGTATGTGTCTATATATACATATATAGGTATGTATATAAGATCTTAACATCAAAAAAAAGGGGTGAATTCTCGACATCAGGAGGAAATGCATTCGCGTCGTTCGAGGACACAATGGTAGAGGGGAGATTCAAACGAAGAAAAATAGGGTGAATTATCGCCGTGTAGGGCCCCACACACAGCGCGATTGTACGCATGAGAGACGGAAAAACACGCATTTCATCGCGGAAAATAAAAAACGAAAAGGAAAGAGAGAGGGGTGACTCATAATTGATATCGGGGGCTTATTATTAGGCGAGAGCAGTTTCTGGAGTACCTGACTTGACAAATCCATTGAAGAATGCTATTTAGCCCGCCGTATACATAACGAGCTGTACGACAGCTAATGAATGTCGTAGTTGGCTTTGATGTAAACGAGATGCATGTCGCGTATTAGTTAGTTAGCAGACGGATCGTATTTTCAACGTTGGATTTAGAATTTCTCAAACCTACATGTCTACTGCCAACAAAGACATAGTCATTATTCCTGCTGGCAAGGGAAACGCAACAATTATTCTGGACAAATCTCAGTATCTAGGCAAAATAGCAGATCTTTTGGTAGCTACTCCTCCTTGTTGTTATTGATTGTGATACCTCGCTCATACCTTCCATCTCAAATCTTAAATCCCACACTCGTTGAATTTATTTTGAAATTTATTTTTGTCGAAAATCTTCTTGTTAATTTTGATGTTATCTGAAATAGCAAAAATTTGTAAGTCAGCGCCATCTAGTGTGAGTTTTAACAAAACCCTGACTTTTTTTTTTAAAAATAAATATCAAAAATGGATTCCCATCTATCCCAAAAAATAAATATCAGTTCCTCGAAAAAACGGTAAAATACCACAACTTTCCAGGATAATAAAAATAAATAAGCATTATTTTATCAATTTGTTTCTTATTAGACAACCTTTCAATATCACCAACTTCAAATGCGGGTAAAAAAAAAAATACTAGCACTAAACTAAACAAAAGCCTTGATAGTGTTATTATGGAAAACGTCAACTTTCATTTGTTTTTGGTTTCGTTCCATTCGAATTCGGAAAGTTCGATCAATTCTCGGACTTAGCCAAATTAGTCGAGGAATGCCTCACTTCTATTGGCGCCTCTCACCTAGTTTTGCTCCTGGAGAAGCCACTTACATTAGTAGCGAAACGTTGTGTTTTTGTATATATTTTTTATTTTTATTTTTGTATATACAGTGATGGACAAAAGTATGGGAACACTTAAATATCTCAAACAGTTTTAAAGATATTTCTACAAAATTGAGCATTTGCATATTATCCATTATTCTGCATAAAATGAAAGTATCCTCTTTCAAATTTTAAATGGAACACGCTGTATACTCTAGTTCCTTTTATACGTAATATCGTGATAGATAATCATAATAAATGCACACAACTATAAATTTTTTAATTTGTAATTAAATGGCCTATTCGTTTTTAAAACAATATACAGGGTGTTCCATTTAAAATTTGAAAGTTGTATTATAATTCTGTATTATTAGTCGTAATTCTGATATCTATATTATTTGTGTATTTCAGATCAAGCGCAACTTTTTACAAAAAAATTTGTTTTCCATAAAAAAAAGTTTTTCCTATTGGGATACCTATCCGACAACACGCTGTATTTACTTTACTATGACGCGATCAAAAATCGGAAACCCTCATAACAGAAACTCGGACCGTAGAAGCCTTCGATATCATTGTTTCACGTTTTCTTCTACATTGTTCCAGAATTTTGCAAAATAATTGGTCGAAAAAAAAGAAGTTCGAAAATGTTTCTGGTCACTCCCCCTCCCCCTCCCTAACCCTCCTTTTTAAAAATGTCGAGTGTTTTTTGACGTTATTCCAAATTTATGCTTCATTTTTCCAGAATTTTGCAAAATAACCGCCTCCCATTTTTAGAAATTCTAAACTTGAGTTGAAAATTGTTCCAAGATCTTAGTTTTAGAAAAAAAACAAATTTTGCTTGACGTCCCCCTTGCCTTCCTTCTAGAAATTAGAAATTTTTAATTTAAAAAAAATTTAATTTCAATTTTCCGAAAGCAGGGAGTGAGAATGTGGGGCGGAATAGGGTGAGCGAAATTTCGTTTTTCTCTATTATTTCACAAACTAAAACGTAATAGAAAAATTTGCTTTAAAAAAACTAATAATATTTATATATTTAAAAAACGGGTCGATGGCCGCAGTGGTTAGGCGGCTGACTATTGTTGTGAGAGGACGATAGGTGCCGGGGTTCGATTCTCTGGAGGGACGGTGACATTTTTTCAGAGAGTTTAATCCCGGATCGACTTGCCATTCGCTGTTGGGAGCAAAGTGATTAACAGCGCGGCATCATTAAAGGCGATATGATGCTGTCACAAAGCCATTTAAACACAATTTACACACACTAAACTACACCTCAAGAGTTGCAGTGATAGCCAGACAAGTAATACAGCTTACGGAGTCACTGCAACTAAGCACCCACCACACATTAAAAAAAAATCATTAGGAAATAAAAGCCATATCATTTTTTTAAGGTACACTTTATATTGAATTAACTTGAAACAAATTATTGTACACACAGAAAAAAATTGCCAAGTACATCGGGCATCTGCATATTTAAATATTTGTCCTCTTAACTGTGACAACTCACTATGATTCAAGATAATATTAAGAAGTCCTATTTCAAAAATGAACTTATCAATTCTACCCAACTTTAATAACATTTAACATTGTTGAGTTTCAACTATTTATTCGTCATCTTCAGTTTCCAAAGCTCTGGAATCCACTACAGTAGGTCCTGCAGTACTGGCTATACAATTTATACATAATTTTAATATTTAAACCAGGTTCTAAATATTGTTTTTTAGTGCTGATTCGAGCATAATGGCTGGTTTGAGTGGGAAAACCCTCATAACAGAAACTCGAACCGTGGAAGCCTTCGATATCATTGTTCCACGATGTTCTTCTACATTTTTTCTAAAATTTTCTAAAATAATGTTTTTTTTTTGGCCACCCTCCCCCCTCCTTTTTTGAAATCTCGTTTTTCTAGGTTATTCCAGATTTGTGCTTTATTTTTACAGAATTTTGCAAAATAACCGCCCTCCCATTTTTGGAAATTCTAAAATTGAATTGAAAATTGTTCCAAGATCTTAGTTTTAGAAAAGTACAAATTTTGTTTGCTCTCTCCCTTCCCACCCTCTTCCCCTTCTTGAAATTAGAAATTTTTAATTTAAAAAAAAACTTAATTTCAAATTTTCCAAAATAGGATGAGCCAAGTTTCGTTTTTCTCTAGTATTTCACAAACTAGACCTAATCCTGGACAACTTGGAACAATTGAGGCTGGCAAAATTTTGCTCTCGCAACGATCTTCATGAATTGCACTTTAAGAAAAGTAACAATTTTGGAACAATCTTCAGAACAACTAGATCTAACTTTTCCTCTTTTGTTTTTTTTTCTTTTTAGCCTACTTTCTAGTACCTACTAGTTTTGTTTGAATTTTCTCAATTTTTTTATTTTAACACTAAGATTAAAGATCAAGTAGCATCCGGTATACAACCTTTTTAATCTCAAGATTAGCGTGAATTAGAATTTTCTAACTTAAGATCTTTCATCTTGGCAATATTGAAAATTCGAATAACTCGCGATATATTCTCGGAACGGAAGTGCCGGCCATTAATTATTATTTTGTGTCTGTCTACTAGACGTGACTGAAAAAATTATTAAAATTAGAACTTGACTTGAAAAATTACGCGAAATCGATAAAAATTCAAGTTCGCGCTTTCGTTTTATTCTTCCACCCGTATTATATTATACCTACAGCCGGAAAGAAATTAGTTTTTAGATTTAAGGTAGAGATGCCCTCGTAAAAATTCCCAACGTAGAGAGAGAGAGCTCTTTTGCATCGGATAGCGGTTGAACGTACTGCTCGGAATCGGCTACCTCAGAGATCCTGTTTTTACGTTATGATAGAATGCTGGAGCACGATAGGAGTCAGCCTCGAGCGATCTCCGCACTAAAGAAAACAAGAATCTGTTTTGTTCCAGTTATAATAAATAACATGTACGTGAAATTACGTGCGTGTCCTTCACGTAAGAGGGGAAAAAACAAACGAGAAAACGAAAGAAGACAAAACAACAACGGTTAGTAATGTAATAATGGTAATCTTTTTTAATATCTATGTAAAACGCGACGCCTAATAATAATAATAACAATTTCCTGTCGTAAAATAAAGGATAAAAAAAATCTCCTCTCTCCAATGCGGATGCGGCCGCCGCATACAGTTTGGGACAAATCGTGAATGGCATAAATGCGGAAGTGTAGGAGATAAGTTGAAGTGTTTATAAACAGTCTTCATTGAGAGCAACATTGTAAAATTAGATTTACGCTTATATTGGTTGCATTTAAAAACAAGATGCACATGTTGTGCTTCTAGTTGTTTATTTTACTGAAACTAGTTGGCGGCAAAAAAGATAAAAATAATGTTGTCTTCTATGAATTAAAGTGCAAATACATATATCGGTCAAACTAAACAATATTTAAAGAAACAACTCTATAATCACCAATCTATGTCGAACGAAGAAGTATCACATCAAGAAAATACAGGGCGTCCAAGAAAAAATCAAGTAACAGTGAGATTACTGCAAACAACCTTGCAGTCCAAAATCTTCATAATAGTAAGATCTAAACTGGAGAAATAATGTGGACGAAAGAAATTTTAGTAGAACGGCTTCACCCATTCGATATGGACACGCTGTATAAGCCTGGCAAGTAGTTTCGAAAGCACCACCTCTGATTGTAAACTGATGTCAGTTGGTTTTGAAAGCAGCTCACCTCATTTTACTGTTTGCGAAATCAAATAAAAATCAGGCAATCTCCTTTGAGAACTACCTACCTCGGTTATACAGCGTGTCTACGTCGAGTGAGTGAAGCCGTAGTGATGCAGTATACCTACTAATAATTGCCGGAGAAGTAGACGAAAACACGATAGTAATTTGCGTTGTGCATTAGATTGGATCAAATTTTACAAATGAAAGTATGACTTCTAAATATGGACTATTTTTAAGTGGTTAGAGCAAAAGCGGCAAAACTGAATTGCTTAGAATGGCAAAATATTTGTCAAAATTGGAGTAGAAGAGGGTTTCTCGACTTCATAGCTGGCTTGCTAGACCTATCTGCTTTAGAAAATTTAAAATGTGGAATGGCTTGCCTTTTGACAGATCTCCCACTTCTATTTCATAAGATCCTAGGTGCATAGTCCTTGAACTACGTAGTACTATGCTAGCCCAATTGTTTCATATGCCTTCGGAGCCGACAGTGACCTGATAGTATTCCTATCAGTAAGCGAAGATTGTATTTCCTCATGGTAATGAGTTCATTGAATCTGTTCTGGTTCTAGATTCTGATCAACTTCTTTTTTTAGTTTCTCTAATATTGTACTCTGACTGATGACGCAAAGAGGTTCAGGACTCAAGAGAGATGTACTCGCTTCCTTCTAATCCTGTGTGTCCCAGCACCCAAACGAGAGGTGACTTTGCTTTCCCTGCCTAGCTCGTTTAGCCTAGACAGGCAGTCCCAAGCCATTTGTGAGCTGATTGTATAGGAACTCAGCGTTTTGATGGCTCCTTGACTATCGATTAAGATGATAATCTCCTGTTTCCGATACTTTGTTTCTAGGTTAAATCGGACGCATCTTTCTATAGTCTGAAGAATGCTAACTTTTAGAGTACTTGGTTCTGTATACCATAATATGGCATTCTTGTTCAGTTCCTTTATATTGTTTTGATTCCATTAGCTTCTGAAGCCTATAGCCCTCGTAGTAAAAAATTTTTCGATGTTGAATTTCTTCGACATCCCATCGCGAGACATGTCCCAAAACGGATCATCTCCTAGTAGGATTTTTGATTTCTGCGTGATGGGGCCTTCTCCCATGAGTTTGCATGTGGTTTGTCTAGCCACACTCTCCACTAAAATGTGAAGAGGTGTGAGATTTATTACCACTTCTAATACAGCCGTTGGGCATGTGTTCATTGCAACAGTAATACAAACGCAGGCTAGTATTTGTATTTTTGCAAGGCACATCCTCGTTGTGATCAGATGATTGGTCTCCCTGCCTTGCAGTGCACATCCAGTGCAGAATTTTTGGGTTACATCCCCAATTTTTCTTTTAGCTTTGTTAATTCCCATTCGTGCTTGTTCTAGAGAAGTCTTGTCTTCCACTCAATGCTCTACCCATCTACCTTGATGGTTTTGAGATTTAGTTTCCTTTTCCTTGTGAAGGCCACTAGTATAGTTTTGGTCGGGTTAATATTTAATCCCACCAACTGACACCATCTTTTTGTAAAAGTAAGTCCTCTTTGGACAATGTCGCAAATGGTACTTTCAAATCTTCCCTTTGCGATTATGACTATATCATCGGCATACCCCTGGCAGGATATGCCAATGCCAGTCAAGCCGCAGAGGAGCTCATCTACCGTCACCTTGAGGACAGTCCCTGGTTGTACTGATTGAGATAGTTTCTAAATGTACTTCAATTTCTGCCCTTCTTATGGAGAGTAATCGAGAATCGACTCCTCTGTTTTCTAGTGCTCTATTTACTGCCTCGCGTGGAGTGTTGTCAAAAGCACCTTCTATGTCCAGAAAGGCACACATAATTGTTTCTTGGTTTTACAGAGCTGTCTGAATCGCTGTTGTCAGCTGCACCAGTGCAGTCTCTGTGGATTTACCTGTCTGGTACGCATGCTGACTAGGATGCAATGGCATTCGATTCAGGATCTCCGTTCTAAGTTTTTAAAACAAACGATGTAAGGCTAATCGGTCTGAAGGATTTCGGATCGTTGTAATCCTTCCTGCCTACTTTGGGTATGAAGGTGACTTTAGCCCTTCTCCATTTTCCTGGAATATACCCCAGCTCCAGGCTGCTTCGGCATATTCGGACTACATGAGATAGAATGTCCTTTTGTCCCTTTTGTAATAGGGATAGCCTATTTTAATCCCGCAAGTTAGAACGAGGGTCACGCTATATATTTTGAAATTCCGCGAAACTAGACAAGGTAGAACTGGCAACACTGCATTTCTAATTACCGCGATCTTTAAGTAGTAAACTCTGATTGTCAGTTGAGTCGCTGCTGTCATAGAATAAACGTAGTAGATATGATTTGTCAATAGAACATGTCGGTCTAAGTGAAGAACAACGTCTTGAACTATTGCAACTCGCATTTGATGATGAAAGTCCTTGACATAGGATTGTATTTCGCTGGTGTATCAATTGTAAAACAGAACGGATATTGCTTAGTGTTGAGAAACGTGCTGGTGGTTGGCTCAGGAATGTTTTTCAGTTACCGTTGGAAACATTGAGAGAATGAGTCGAAGCGATTGAGGCAACTCTTCGCAACTCAACACAACATAAAATGCTTACCTGCAGTTCTTGGGTCAGTCAAGGGAGTGTGTGTAATGTTGATCATCCACCATGGTCACCTGATTTGGCCATGCGTGATTTCTGGTTGTTCTTTAACCTCAAAAAGCATTAGCCCTTAACTCCGGAAGTACTGCCTACTATTGACTATTGATTTTTTTTTTTTACATAATTTTCTTATGTGTAGTACATCTAGATTAGAATTTACCTGCACATCCTCGTCAGGCTGTCCAAGAATTCGACGAATATTGCTCCTTATTTCTCGAGGTATGTTTGTTGCTCGTCTTTTCATGTGTTCTTTAACCAGTTGTTTGGCTATTTTGCAAATAGTGATTTGTTTGGTTTGTTTGGATTGTCTTTATAGTTTTGGTGCAAAATATATGCATTAACAATAGATATATCAATCATCCGGAAAAAATATTACCATAAGCCATCTGCGAGTTCGACGGTTTGTCGAGCTTTTAGTCGATCTTCGGGATTATCAAACCGTAAAGATACCGAAAGAACGACAAATTTTTCACGACTCATTACAGTCCTAAATATTTCCTTCCATAGTCATCAGTTGCAAAGAGTGTTTCTAAATTTTCATCATTGGCATTGAAAATTGAGGTATAGACAAGGCATCGAAAAACAAGTGCAGCTCGGTTATTTCTGGTATGTGTGATTAGATCCTTTGTAAGTTTGGGCTCCGTAGTAAGTATAAAAATGACCTGTATTTTCTTTAAAATTATGTATTTGAAAGGCGTAGACCGAAGCTGTCTAAAATAAAAAAATTTCCTGAACAGGAATATGTGGCATCAAAAGATAGACCCATTACTTCGGATCTTTCATTACATAAAGTTTGTACTTTGCTAAGGGTTAGTCTCTCTAAGCGTAGTCCCAAGTCTCCCACACTCTGAGCAGACACCAACCTGTGTTCTTCCAAACCTAAGATTGTAGTTTCCATTATAATATTTTAGGTAGAACTCGTATTTCTCTAGATTTCATCGATTCCATTGCCGGAGAAGTAGAAGATAAAAACGATAGTTATTTGCGTTGTGCATTAGATAGAAATTTTACAAAATTTAAAGCAAAATATGGACGATATTAAAATGAAGAGCAAAAGTGGCAAAACTGAATTGCTTAGAATGTTAGGAAAGCAAAATATTTGTCAAAATTTATACCAAATATGTCAAGGGAATTAATTAACAAAATTGGAGTAGAATCCAGCTTTAGCATATTTTAATCTCCAGATAATACGAAAGCAGTTTTATATTTTGAGATGCCGCGAAACTGAAATTCGAGCTGGCGAAATGTTTATTGATTTTGACAGTTCCATCAATAGTTCCAATCCATTTTTGTTTAAATATAGGATATAAAAAGTTTATTATTTAAATAATCGTTTAAAATAATGCTGTGGATGTAACCCAGCATTTTCTAAGTGTTCAAATGCAAAAAATTTTCGTTTTCGAAATCCCATTCGTTTATGCAAATCCAGAAGCCAATTTGTTATTATGCTTCATGTCGTCCAGGCATTTTTGTTGGAAGTCCACGTAATTATTTTTACGGACATCTTCCCCGAAAACTAACGAGCATTTCATCAATACATGTAGATGACCCAACTCCATAACAGCCTTGACAATTTTAAATAAATTGTTCAAATATTTCTAACACTGCGGCTGCAGGATTTTCACGATCTTCGGGATTATCAAACTAAAAGAACGACTCATTACAACCCTAAATATTTCCCTTCCAGAGTCATCATCAGTTGCAAAGAGTGTTTCTAAATTTTCATGATTGGCATTGAAAATTGAGGTATTGACAAGGCATCCTATGAAAGCTTTTAACTCGATAACATCAAGATCTTCCAGTTCAGTCCTATTCTGACTGGTGTACTGGGGGGGATCTAATTTCGGCAAGTTTTTTTGTTTGTCCAGAGTAAGACATTTATCATAATTTCGTTATTAAATAACAACTGCCACACTGATGAAGGATCTGCTTGTGTTCCGATTCTTTGAGATTTGGTTTTCAAAACAGGCACTTTCATAACTATGTTATGTTAATGTGTACGGGATGATGGACGTACTTCAATTTTGCTCCATCTAAATCGATTTTTGGCATAAATATATTTATTAGCGGTTGGTCATCTTCACTTTCGTTCTGAGGCGCTATCATGATCAGAGTTTTCTCATCTTGGTCTTCATCAATGTCACTACCGTCACTAACTACTTCATCATACCATTTTAAAAGTGTTTCGTCGTAATCTAAATCACCAAAACAAAGTCGTTTTGACGGTCCGGTCATATTCGCGCCAAAACTTCTCAACTGTTTTTACCTAAACAACTCACCTATTTCTAATCTCATATATCTGATATTTTGTGTATTGGTCAATCACCAATCGCGTTTAGAGTATATGAGGTTGCAAAGTTGTGAGCCTTGTCGTATTTGAAAAATAAAGATAGATGAAGTTTTTTTTCGAGAGCATTCCAAAACATGATTGGCTTCAAGCTTTTACGTTGTGGAAACTTTGGTTATAAATATATATCATTGTGACCAATCCCCTATACAGTGTGGAACAGCCAAATGGAATAAATTCGATAACAATAAATTATACAGGGTGTGTCATGTGACAGTGGCCAATATCAAACTTTATTATTTTAAATGGAAACCCCTGCATATTATTTATTTTTTGGGTTCTTCGCAAAATTTTAGACATAATTCATGTACAATATCCCATACCTATCTTCAATTGTTTCGGAAATATTAAGTGTTTTCAGATTTATTACGAAAATTAACATTAAAAAATGAAAATTATTTTATTTCACAAATTCGCTACTTGATATTGATAAAGTAAGCAAAAACCATTGCTTCGTTCCTTTTTACTGATATGAAATTAAAAAAATACAAAGACCGTTTTGTTTATTTTCGTCAAAACTCATAGCCTTAGCAACATGTTGTCTGCCTGCATGACAGTAGTGATCAGTGTCAGTGCTATTATTGTCGTTTGAATTTCGTTAACTGTACGTAATAATATCAGAAAAATTGTTATGGAGATATCACACGGACACAAATGGACGTTTCTCGCTTATTTCACGAAAATTGTCCAAATTTGCCGCCTGTATCCCAAGGAACAATTAGCAAAATAGAAAAACAGTTTTGCGAGCTTGGTCATCTAAGACATATTAAAAAAGTAGCTGCCAATGCAGTAAGTGATGATACGGAATTGGATATTATGCTTGAGTTTCAAGAAAACCCACATAATTCTGGTCGAAAAGCAACCCCACTGTTCAACATTAGCCACACATCAATTTTTCGAGTATTAAAGGAAAGTAAAATGCATCCCTATAAAATGATGCCAACTCAGGAAGACTCATGGAAGACGATTTCGATAGGAGAACGTATTTTTGTGAACAGATGACGGCAATGTTAGATAACAATGTGATCCAATTAGATGATATTTTATTTTCTGATGAGAGCACATCTACACTTCACGGCCATGTTAATCGTCAAAATTGCCGCTATTGGTCTAATGAGAATCCTCACTGGATGAGAGAGGCACATTCGCCGCAATATCCTGAAATAGTTAATGTTTGGGCAGGAATTGTTGGCAATCACATCGTTCATTGATGGTAACTTGAATGGAGATAAATATTTAGAACTGCTCCAAAATAATGTCGTGCCAACTTTCGCAAACTTATATCCTAATCCAGCAAACCCACAAGTTCCTGCCAATACAGTATGGTTTCAGCAAGATGGAGCACCGCCCAAATTTCCAAATCAAGCAGTACCTGAACCAAATTCTTCCAAATCGGTGGATAGGGAGGCGCGGATCGATAGAATGGCCAGCACGATCTCCTGATCTGACGCCATTAGACTATTTTTTGTGGGGATATGTCAAAAGTCTTGTATACAAAACTAAACCCCTCAACTCAGAAGACTTAAAAAGACGAATCACGCTTGCGATTAGATCAGTCACGCCTGAGATGTTGAGTAATGTTAGAAGACATTTCTATACCAGATTAGCATGTTGCCAAGACGTTCGCGGCGAGCATTTTCAACATTTACTACATTGACAGGTTTTTAGTGTAATGTAGCGAATTTGTGAAATAAAATAATTTTCTTTTTTTAATGTTAATTTTCATAATAAATCTGAAAACACTTAATATTTCCGAAACAGTTGAAGATAGGTATGGGACATTGTACATGAATTATGTCTAGAATTTTCCGAAGAACTCAAAAAATAAATAATATGCAGGGGTTTCCATTTAAAATAAGAAAGTTGGTATTGGCCACTGTCACATGACACACCCTGTATAATTTATTGTTATCGAATTTATTCCATTTGGCTGTTCCACACTGTATTATAAAAACACTATCTAATATGTAGTAGGACGAACTCTTGTAATCTGTACTGTAAGTCTAAGTCATTAGGAGGGCATTCAATGAACTAAACCAGCTCGGCGATAATAATTATAGGCAGACAATGACAACAACTCCGTTGCGACATAATTTAATTGATAAAGTGCGTTCGCTACTAAACGGACGCCCGTTTCAGATTGTTTATACATACATACTCGTATATTATTACACGAGAAGAGAGAAGTTATCCGTGGAATGCGACGTAATGGGATTGTTAAACGCCGATATAAATATATGTTGTTCTAGATTTTCGGTTGACCACACAATACACAATACCTACCACATAATAATAATATTTATCCAACGGACGGACGATATTCATTATTCACCGTTCTAAATCTCGTAAAATCCACCATTAAAATGTGACTAATTCGTAAGGCACTACGACCCAGAATATATATCATACCTAATAGCTTACGACTTCGTCATAATTCTCCTCCCATATATTATTACACACAGTTAAAACAGTTTTTAGTAGTTAGGCTATTAACGTTTCGTTATCTAGAATTCTCGATATTTCATGTTTCATGTTTTGTAGGTACAATCATTTTAAACTTTCCATTTATTACATTATATATACAGTGTGTTTCACTTTTCATGGGGACACCTAAATAACTTTTTTATTTTGAAAGCAATCAATATAAAATTTTTATCAGTTATGTAGGCCACGACAATGCATCTTTTCATATGAATAGAGTTTTTATAAAGTCAAAATCTAGCCAACTACGATTAAAATAAAAAGTAGCGTTTCAAGTCGGGTCATAGTAGCGATTAAGATAGAGCAAAAAAGTACTTATTAAGAAAAGTTATTACAAATCACTCAAGAACTCCAAATACCAAATTTCTCTGAAAAATTTGTAATTTTACATTTTTCTCCATTTTTATGCCATCAGCAGATGATAATTTGTTATTGCAATAATAAGAGTGCCATGAAACAAGAAAACGATTCATCAGTTCAAACGTCAAACATCAAACGTCAATTCACTAAACAGTTTACTTCAGTTGCAACTATCGAATCGAACTTTGCTAAGCAATGGCCGATAGACATTTAAGTATTGCTGAAAAAGTAGAAATTATTCGAATTGTTGGTGACAATGTACGTTCTACCCGAGAGGCGGCTAGAGAGTTTAACGCGAGGCACCCTGAACGTCCACCCATCCGTCATCGAACTGTTGCATACTTGAATAATATTTTCAACACTACTGGAAATGTTACTAAACCACGTCGACGAGGATTGAACAATCGAGAACACCATTTAGATGCAATAATATTAGCAGCGTATCGTAATAATCCTCACACGAGTTTACGAGATATGGCTAGAAATTTAAATATGTATCTCTTACTCTAAAATTTGGAGATGTCTCCGTCGTCACAAATTGAAACCGTATAAGACAAAATATTTACACACTCTTGAAGATGGAGATCTCCATAGAAGAATGGAGTATTGTCTATGGGCTAGGTAGGTAATTATCTAAATGACAGAGAATTTTTGAAAAAAATTATGTTTAGTGATGAAGCTACATTTATTACTACTAACGGTGTAGTTTCGTCCCAGAACTGTAGATACTGGGCAACAGAAAACCCAAACTGGGTCATCAACTGTAAAAGACAATATTCACAGAAAATTAATGTGTGGTGCGGAATTTTAAATGCACGAATCATTGGCCCGTTTTTCTTTTTTGACACGCTAAATGCAGAAAGGTTTTTACATTTTTTAAATACTGAATTAATGGATGTGCTTGATGATTTACCACTGGATGATGAGAGGCGAGATTTGTACTTCCAGCTAGATGGATCCCCGGTTCATAACGCAAGAATAGTGCGAGCATGGTTAGACGAGAACTTTCCGTTGATGGAAGATGGATAGGTCGTAATAGCCCGTTAATAGAGTGGGCTCCTAGATCGCCTGACATTACACCACTTGACTTTTTCCTTTGGGGAACTATTAAAAATGTTGTGTATGCATCAAGACCTCAAAACATACAGGAACTGTGTCAGAGAATCCGACAAGCCTGCCGAGAAATTTCCCCAGAAATACTACGACGAGTTGTACTGAATCACAAAAGACGATTGGAAAAATGTATCCGTCTTCAAGGTGATCTAGTTGAAAAAGATCCTATTTAAAATATTGTTCGTTAAATTGTTGCTATATTTTGTTCTTTAATACTGAATAAAATTTGCGAATCGTTTTCTTGTTTCATGGCACTCTTATTATTGCAATAACAAATTATCATCTGCTGATGGCATAGAAATGGAGAAAAATGTAAAATTACAAATTTTTCAGAGAAATTTGGTATTTGGAGTTCTTGAGTGATTTGTAATAACTTTTCTTAATACTTTTTGCTCTATCTTAATCGCTACTATGACCCGACTTGAAACGCTACTTTTTATTTTAATCGTAGTTGGCTAGATTTTGACTTTATAAAAACTCTATTCATATGAAAAGATGCATTGTCGTGGCCTACATAACTGATAAAAATTTTATATTGATTGCTTTCAAAATAAAAAAGTTATTTAGGTGTCCCCATGAAAAGTGAAACACACTGTATATATATATATATATAGGGGTTTTCAAACTTAAGTCGGCACTATTGCTAACTTTGTTATTATTGGAGCTACAAAGTTGGTTAAATAAGCAAACTAGTGTAGTTTTTCAAGCAAATTACAACGGCATGTTAAAAAAAATAATTGACGTACTGGGTCACGTGATATTGTGAAAAACGTAATTTTTTTAAATGGGACACCCAGTATACAGTTCTCACGGTCGACAGAAAATTTAATTCTGAACAAAAACTTTCCTATGAACTTTTATCCTAAAGTCAATAATAACAGAGTTATTGATGATTGTTTTTGCAGAAACTAAAAACAGTATTGTTTATTTTAAGTTATTTTATTAGTTTCGAAAATAAAAAAAAAACAGGAAATTTTAAATTCAGAGCAGTTGCTCAAAAACATCACCCTCTTGCTCCAAGCACTTTTGAACCCGCCTGTTAACGCTTCTAGTAGCCTTAGCAATGATTCTACCATCAATATTATTAATAGCATGGCTGATGCTTTGCTGGAGATCTTCAAGAGTATCATACCGTCTTTCACAAATACACTGCACTTTTCACAAATCCCTAAAAAGAAGAAATCCAAAGGTGTTATGTCCGGTGATCGGGGAGGCCATCAAAAAGGTCATGTAATAAGTTATGAATTTGGCGAACATTATGGGCAGGAGCGCCATCTTGTTGAAAGAATATCTGTTGTCTATCCATTGAATTCAGGTCATCCAAGAATTCTCCAAGGGTAGCGGTTAACATTTCGACATACCTCTCGCCAGTTAATGCACCTTGATAAAATACGGGGCCTACAATTCTTGAATCAATCAAGCCACACCAAACATTAACACTAAAGCGTCTCTGCGTGATTACAAGGACGGAAAAGCATCGGGTTTTCTCGACTCCAATAGTGGCTGTTCTTCCTGTTGGAGAAATTTGATTCGTCACTCCAAAGAACCAAACGCCAAAAATTATGGTTAAGTCTAACTTGATTAATGTACCACTGACAAAACTGAGTCCGTCTTTCTTGATCGATCTCCCGGTACCAGCGTCTGAATAGGTCTCTATCTGAACGGCACAAACTTATGTTTTTTTTAGAATATTGTGAATAGTTCCCAAAGATAGTCCACTTTCTTCCTTTAAATCATTAATTGCATTATTAGGATTAGCTTGAAAGAAAGCTAAGACGTTAATTTCAGTTGCTTCACTTATTATAAATTGTTTTTTGGTTCTAGTTTTCTTGAACAGATTTTCATTTGATCGAAACTTACGGTACAAAAGTAAAAAGTACCTTCGATCTGGCAAGTTGCGCGTATTAGGAAATAAAACACCGTAACGTTCACGAGCTTGCAGGGAATTTTTATTACAAACGATCATATCACATTTTTCTAAATGCGTGAAAGGCATTTTTTCATCAATAAACACAAAATATTAATTGCTTACTGACAGAGGTTTAATGCAATATTTCAATGTTGATGACATTTGCAAAACAATCGAATTTTGTTTGAATGAAATAACAGCCACCTTGGCAAATTTGAAAAATCATCAATAACTCTATTATTATTGACTTTAGGATAAAAGTTCATAGGAAAGTTTTTGTTCAGAATTAAATTTTCTGTCGACCGTGAGAACTGTATACTGGGTGTCCCATTTAAAAAAATTACGTTTTTCACAATATCACGTGATTCAGTACGTCAATTATTTTTTATTAAATGCCATTGTAATTTGCTTGAAAAACTACATTAGTTTGCCTATTTAACCAACTTTGTAGCTCCAATAATAACAAAGTTAGCAATAGTGCCGACTTAAGTTTGAAAACCCTGTATATCAGATCAACTTGGCTTTGGCTATTCACAACCTCAGACACATACTCAGTAAAGCAGCAAAAGTTAGTGATTGTCGAACGTATATATCTAATACATACCTGCAATAAGCGCTCATGGTACATTGTTGCCAATGCAAGTGAGGGCAATGCAGATAGATAAATTAACCAAAGATTCATTATTAAATTTTATTATTGTCGTGTTTTATTATGTTGCCATGGTTATAATGTGCATTTTTAGTAATGTCATTTGAACTGTCAGATCGATGACAGTTGTGCCTGTCATCTTGTGATGGCATAATGGATCCCCAAATGTCCGAATGTTGACTTGACCAAAAGAGTACAAGGGTGAAAGCATGACGTTCGATCTGTAGTCGACGGTTTAAAAATGATGCCTATGATAGGTACATGTTTACCACCTAGGAACAAAGCAACAACCGATGAAATGAGGAGATTATGTTTCTCCAAATGTTAAGACGTTTCCTGTTCAAAAAAGTTATTGCTTCAGTTTTCTTGGGATCACCGTGGAATAATCATGATTGATTTTCTAGATAATGGTGGAAGAATAAACTGGGAATTATTATTCCGGCTTTACCGATCACTCGACTAGCAAAAATTATGGGGAGAAGACGCTGAAAGTTGTTGTTGCATGTTTCAGTGCAAACATTTCGTGATTTAGGATCGTTAAAACGAAAGTTTAAAATTTCACTTTTTTCCAAAAATCTCAGCAACCCATGAAAATTTTTTAAGTTTCTCGGCAGCATATCTTTTCTCTCCCAAATGCGCAACTTTGCCCTAATTCAACCGATCTCCTATCTGTTATAATAACCGAGTTACCCATGCTTGCGCTCGAAAAACGGGCACCCTGTATATTACATCGTAGCATTATATGCATATATATTATATTAAATAGCAAATAGCCGCAAATTCGCCCTTGTGGGACGTAAACGAGATAAGAGCAGCAGCAACAGTGATGTGATGACAAGAACTCGGTTCTCTGTCTCTAACCGAAATAAAAAGGATGCGAATGGTGGAGACGAGTCGGAAATGCTCGGCGGGCTTTTACAATTCATAAATCATAGACGACAAATGAACACATCACGAGCCACTTTTTCCCTCTCTCTCTCTCTCTCTCTCTCTCCAGAATTTATATATTATACATATATACATGCACAACCTTTTCGGATAAATAATTCATGTTTATGCTGATTATATGGAGGGTTGAAAAGCGAATGAATTGGGGAAAATGCCTTCTTTAGATATATTTATATGTATATGTATAAAACGAGGGAAAAGGATTTCCGTTTTTCGTGAAAATATTAAATCCTTTTTGTTGTTGTTGTTGTTGTTGTTAATAAATCTTGTACTTGAGTGAACATTGACCAAAAACTACCACCACCAGCATTTACCACCAATATACCATGATATCAAAACAAAGTCAACACCACTACATACAGGGTGTGCCATGACATGACTGCTAAAACCTAAGTCAAAAATGTCTAATAAACACGTGACCAAAACTCTGTCTGTAGATTCTCTTAATCAAAATTATCAGCAGACTTTAATCTACTTGATGCCACAGAAATTATTCGTGCTGATCCTGAGACTATTAGCAGAGCTACCACTTCAATTCTAAGGAGAACTAGAGCTTAGACGGGCATTTTGAACAACTAAATCAATGAAACGACTTCGTTTTCCTTCTTTTTCTTAAAATTGCCTCAATAACACATCCCTACGTTTTGGCAAACCGTAATTAAAGTACAAGCGGTTGATAAAATTAGGAAATTGGCCGCTGCAAATCGACGTACGAACAGTAAAAAGCTCTGAATTAATCAAAGGAGGAGGTCACAAAATTTGAACTGGAAGACGTTAAAGACTAACTCGATGTGCGAAGACCAGGGGAGGAAAACCAGCTAAATATCGATTTATAACTTGCTCTTCGAATGACAGGACAGTAAGAGAACTTACCAATAGCCAACTGGATATGTAAAAATGTTATAACCTCAAAAGAAAAAGTCTCGTGGAATCATCTTTTGGGCAAATAAACAATCTGCAAGCAATAAAGCAACTTTTAAAATCGAGATTTATTAAAAGGATAAACCGAATCTGGAGCTTGGGGGTTATCAAGTCTTTCATATATATTATGCAGTGAAAAGAATTGAAAAATATGTTCAAAATTATATTCGACCACAAACAATGATCTAACACACCTAGAAAAAAAAACAAGTGAAACAAAAACAAGAAAACTTAACCTTCAATTTCCAATATTTCAAGAATTGTGTGCTTTTATAATACAGATAAAATCATCGATAGTACCAGACACCATAACGTTTAATTAATTCGGGACACATATTTCTAAGACGCGTTGATTATCGTTATCAACCAAATATACCTTCAGATTTTACAAAACATCTACACTGTACTCTAAGACTCTACCAGATCGCAGAAGGCAAAACCTATTTGGGAGAACAAACTCGGTTAGGGACCTGTACAGATTAGTGGAGGAGACTACCGTGCTGGAGTGGGTGACTTGAATATACAGATGTGGCACAATAAGCCTAAAGGCCTAAAAGAGGGAAAAAAAAACTACAATCTTGAAACAATAAATGAAAGACACCAAACGGAGGAGGAACAATGAAACCGATGATTCGCTCTTACATTCCGGCAGTTAGTGGGCGCGGCCTATCTCAAGAGGCGCCGGATTTGAACTAGAATATTGGATATAAACAAGAAGCCGTTCAATACCTGATAAAACCTGTTCTATATGATCAGCTATCGAACGACTTTGATCAGGTATTGAACAACTATGATTAGGTAATGAACAGCTTTTATCAGGTACTGAACGGCTTCTTGTTTATATCCAAAATTGTAGTTCAAATCCCGCGCTTCTTGAGCTTCTTGAGCCCCGCCCACTAGTTGTTGGAAGGTAGGAGTGGTGGGTGCCGTCTAAAGTGACCCTATTCCTGGCTGCTCTTCGGTTCTCGAGTTCTCTGACGTTTCGATCATCTTGATGATCGAAACGTCAAGTACCACAACATTTCTATCGAAGAGCAGCCATCAACAGCGGCCGTGAAGACTACTTTGACCCTATTCCTACTTTCACTTGCTTATTGCTTTTGTGAAAAATGTATCAATCACCTTCTTGTGTAGCTTGACATAACATGGTTCTTGGTATGGTGTGTTATCATCCTTCCTTCATGTACGGTGTAGACGACACCATACTCATATATCACCATACAGAAGAAGAGGTAAACATATCCTATGATTGATTTGAAATGTCAAGGTAAAGATTTTCTGGAATTAGGTACTATCAAATTGAATACCAAATAATAAAATAGAGTTTGTTTGGACACTTTTAATTCTCGACCTGTTCAAGACGGCGAAGGAATTTTCGTTGCTAATGTATGATCTTCTTCGTTGCCTTTGACTCTAGTATGTCTTGGTACTCAGCATATTGCAACTCTATTTTCTTTGTTTAGTCTGTTAAGGCACTCAAGAAGTAGTTTCGAATTAATGATGTTAGAACTCAACGCCATTATGGCTGCTTTCGATAAACCCTGTCCAGGTTCAATTGAGAACATCTTCCAACGGCATTGGTAGGAATGGTTATATGTTATGATATTATTTGGCAGTACTTTTACAAAGACATAATTATTATGATCCGGTATAAATTGAGTGAAATATTAATGACGGTTTAGTACGACCTCATCAGTACGCGACGTGATTTGATCTGTAACGATAGCAAACCTCGAGAGACGTTAATGTGGGTATCTTGCTTGATGCCCTCTAGCGGCCATCAAATTAAGCTTAACAATAAAAGCTTAGACACATGATATAATAAAACAGAACTGGAAAAATTTGGATGACATAATATTGTCGAATTATTAATTACATCGATATCAATGTTTTTGTTTTACAGTTATCGCTCGAGATTGTTGAATATTTGCTTTATGATTTAAACGAGATCTGATGACTCACGAAAAGGAAAATGTATACATACTCGTATTGTTAAAATGCGCTGAGGAAGGAGTCATAGAAAAAGAACTTCAAACACTCCAGTCACATCATTAAAAATAAAGTAAAATGCGTCGTTTGGACTGGCTACACGCTGCATGCATCGCATTATAATGCGTCTGTGCATGCAAGCGCATGTAAATAACGCATAAATTAATGATAAGAAGACTTTAGCGTAGTAGGCTGTGTAATATTTATTATTAGAATGCATGCATACGCATTGATGTATGTATAGTATAGCCATAGAAAGAGTTTCGTTGTTGAATCTATTATTATTATTATTACGTAATAGAATCTACGCTCGAGCGAGAGAGAGAGAAATTCCGTTATTAAATAACCTCAATTTATCAAATGGGATGCGTACAAATTAAATAAACATAATAATTTAGCATAGTATTATAAATAATGATATAACGTTACATGTGTTGGACATTGACGCATCCGTAACGAAAGAAGTAGTGGAAAGGACTCTCTGATAACCTCGGTAGGCAGTAGAGAAGCGCAATCGATAAGAGCAAAGTCCATGAGACCCACTAGAGATGGCAACCAAATAGCCACTATCTCTGCAAGTCGGGCCACTGCTAGGCTGGGTCGACTGTAGAGTTCGAGAAAGAATAGAGGTCATAAGATGTTTTAAATGTCTTGAATTCGGGCACATGAAAAACAGTTGTAAAGGAGAGGATCAGGCAGGACACCAGGCCAAAGACTGCGTCAACGAGCAATTCTGTTCAGCTTGCCGAGAAATAGGACACCGTGCGGACTCAACAAAACGTCGTAAATGTCGGGAATTACTAAAAGTCCAGGTGTCCGCGAAGAAACAATCCAGAAATGAAAATCCTGCAAACTAACCTGGGTAGAGGGCGAGCGACCCATGATCTTGCTTATGCTAGTGCAGTGGAACTAGGGGTAGATATCCTTATAGTAGGTGAGCCAAATAAAACCATAGTGAAAGACGGAGCATGGATCAGGGAAGATGCGGTCGTTCTGGGAGACATCAACTCCAAGTCTGTGTACTGGGGTTCCCCGATAAATGACAAAAGAGGGGACTACTGGATGGAGTGGATGACCAGGCTAAACCTAGTAGTAATCAACACGGGGAAAGTACCGACCTTTCGCAGAGGTAACAGCGTAAGCTACATCGACGTCACATGTGGTACACAGAACGCAACGCGAATGATTAAAGAATGGAAAGTGCTACAGACAGAAAACTTGACAGACCATGCCTACATCTTTTTTGAGGTGACAAATGGTGGAACTGGTACTAGCTCCTACAAGCCGCAGTCGAAAAAGGGTTCTCTCTGCTGTGATTGGGACGCTTTTATTACCGAACTAGATCTTAGAACAGCAACAATGACTGCAACCGATAAGACATCATACCAGCTATGTACGAAGGCACTGAGAGAAGCATACGGAAATAACACCTACAGACTAAGCAGTGACAGCGCGCCATATTGGTGGAATAACGAAATCCACAAAAATCGTAGAGAATGTACAGCTGCGAGAACACGGAATGCAGGAAACCCTAAGATCCCAGATAATGTCAAGGCAGAAATAGAGAGCAGATACCGAGCGAAGAAAAAATAATTCTGCAAACAAATAAGGGCGGCAAAAAGAAAATGCTGCAAAGCAAAGATGCACATCGTCGAAGAGCTCTTTGTAACAAAAAAAGACGATGGCTCTGAACGGCTCCCCGACAGACAAGACACTGGTGAAGTGAGAGGTATCACGGACGGGGAATTTGATCTAGCAATGGGCAGCATGAAGAACGGAATCGGCAATGGATAGTTAATGTGCTAGATTGCTTGCTAATCTCTCAATCCTTTCCTACGGAATGGAAAGTGGCTAGGGTTATGCTAATACCGAAAAAAGGGAAGAATCCGTAGCAAGCATCCTCATACAGACCCCACTCTAAGCAAACTGTATGAGGCTATCATCAAAAATCGGTTGGGTACCTTGTGAATATCGTAAATGACTATCTTAACGACCGGCAACTTCAAGTCACCAAAAACCAGCGAACTAGAATGGAAGCAGGAGTACCACAAGGGTCGATACTGGGTCCCACTCTATGGAATGTCTTCTTTGACGACATCTTTCATATCGAGCTGACACCAGGCGCAAGCCTTATCGGATATGCAGATGATATCGCTTTAATAATAAGGGCTGACAACGAACAACATCTTGTCCACAACGGTAATGAATGCCTCGCGAAACTTAATAATTGGCTAGTCAACATGGCTCCACATAAATCTGAGGCGATTATCTTCAAAGGGAGGAGGGATAGAGACCATGTGTGTTTCAACATAGGTACCCACGGTAATAAAACCCCAAAAGACCGTCAAATACCTGGGCCTTGTTTTAGACCAACGACTCTATTTCGGTGAGCATATAAAATATGCTACAAGAAGGGCGGAAGAACGTGCGATTATGTTGGCCCGGGTGATGCCCAACATCGGTGGTCCCAGCAGCGGTAAACGTAGAATACTGAGCGGAGTGGTACACTCTTGTATATTATATGGCGCACCGGTTTGGCACAGCGTTCTCAACAAGCACGGAGAGAGTCCAGAGGAAGGCACTACTCCGCGCGGTGTCAGCTTTCCGGACGACATCTACAGCGGCTTTACCACTAATTGCGGCGATCCCACCAATTGATATATTGGCACAGGAAAAGAAGTATTCTTTTGAGGGACTGAGGGAGGTGGCTGTAGAGCGGCGGCAAGAACCATCACCGTCGAAAGATGACAGCACAGATGGGATCACAACATTTCCAAAGCCCACTGGACCAAAAGGCTGATACCCACAATTAAGCCATGGTTGGACTGCACTTTCCGCAGAGTAGACTATTTCCTGACGCAGGTGCTTACGGGACACGGTGTCTTCAGGGCCTACGCCCTTGGTTTGGGGAAGGACAATGAGGCTGTCTCTCTATACTGTGGAGAGGAGGACACGCCGGAGCACACAGCCTTCTGGTGTGACAGATGGAATCCTGTACGTTGGGAAGTTTCTCGAGAACTCGCAGTCCACTTAACACCCGATAACCTGATAAGGGAAATGCTGTCCTCAGAGCAAAAATGGGCCACAATACATGACATGTTCAGGCACATAATGAAAAATAAGGAAAAGGAGGAACGCGAGAGGCAGGCGTCTCACAGGTAGTTTACCCGAACTCCTAATACCCGTGCTGAATCGGGGGACGGGAGACGTAGGGTAAAGGAACGAAGAAAAGACAGTCCGCACCCCGAAGTTAAGTCCAAGAGGACGGTTCCAGGGTGCTACTATGGGCGGTTCGTGACGGGCCACTTTCGGTAACGTCCGGGAAAAAAAAAATTATTATTATTATTATTACGTAATAAAATCTACGCTCGAGCGTGAGAGAGAGATAGAGAGAAATTCCGTTATTAAATAACCTCAATTTATCAAATGGGATGCGTACAAATTAAATAAACATAATAATTTAATCCCACCTTTTCTCCATCTTCATCTCCTATATAAATAATATTCACGATTAAAAGTCGACTCCTGTTACTGCGTAATATTTTACTTTTATTGGTACCATTAATTACAATTATACGCGTGATGTGACGCTGTAGTTACAACAACAAGAACAGCAACAACACAACAGTAAAGAAAAATAATAAATAATAATAATAATAAAAAAAAGAAAACAAGGCGATGCGTCCTCCTCCTTTAATCTATTTTTTCTCCCCGCACGCTCTCCTCGCTCCCTCTCTCCTTTGATGAGAACGCGACGGCGTTTTTTTTCCCTGTTGGTTTTATTTTTTTTTTAATAGATATCAACTTGTAGCTATCTCTCTCAGGTATATTTTGAACGCACTTCACGTTTCTCTCTTCGTGTTTGCTCATCCATCATTTCGAATTTTATTTATGCATTAGGTGAATTAAATACGGTCGTATTATTGGACGGCGAGGGGGGGGTAGACGACGGAGGAGGACGCGGAGTTCTTCAGTAACACGGCTCGTGATCGAATTACGCCCGATATTCAATTTTAAAAGAGCTTTTCTTTTGTTTCTTTTTTATAACGTTGTATTAACTTTTTTCTAACGTTTTTGTTCGTCGTAATTTAAGCTGATCAAATAAGCTTTAATTAACATAAGCAGACGTAGTAAATCTAGCTTTAAAGTTTGTCGAACGAGTTGAATTTGTCCTATTCTGAAATTTTGAGAATTGTTTCTCGTGAAATTGCGAGTTGAGACTTTCCTGAGATTTTCCTTGATAAAGAAGAAAAACGAATGGAAGCTGCATCGATTTGGCGCCCGTGAAGTCAATCTCAATCTGATTTATATCTCGTTTGAATTAATTTAAGGCAATAGAATGCCAAAAGAAGCATTCATATTGGAACTGTTCTTATTATTGATGGTTTGCTGGTTAGCTATAAATATATCCTTCAGCATCAGTAGGATTTTGTCGAAGATATTGTGGATGACAAAGTTTTTGAATTCTGTTTTTTAAGCCTAATATGAGGTTTGACCTTCAAACTGCTGTTGAGGAAATTAAAATGGATGTCTTCTCAAACAGAGATGTATTTTAGTGTTGTGTTGGCGATAACTTGTTTTGTTTAGGAGATAAATTTTTTATTAATTAACCGCCTAAGCGATGTGCCACTGCGAAAGCTTTCTCCGGGGCGCCCAAGAGGAAGAAGATGATGATCATCAGCGAAACAGTGAAACTTTTAGATATGATCAAAGAGGGCAGAAGGTATGCATCTGTGGCACGCCATTACGGGGTGAATGAATCTACAGTGCGGTACATCAAGAAAGAGGAAGCGAACATCCGCAAAACTGCTTCAATAACCTTCAATAAAGAAGCAATAAATAAGAGAATTATGAAAATAGAAGCGGTACTGGGATTGTAGGAATTGCTGATTGCAGGAAAAAAGACAGTGAGTTTGGACACTAATATGATCAGGACAAAGGCCAAAGCTCTCTATGACCAAAGCTTGCCCGATGGCGACAATGAAGAGGCTGGACGAGGCGCTGACGAACTAGCGCTGCCAGGAGTGATTCGCCTCCTCCAGGACGAGGCTTTTTAGCCAGCGAAGGCTGGTTCGAAAAATTTCAAAAAAAAAATACGACCTCTGGAACGTGGTTCTGTATGATGAGGCTACCTCCGTGAACAAGTTTTTAACATGGATGAGACAGGTCTTTCGTGGAAGAGGACGAAGGGAGGAGGTCAGCCTTCAAGGCTCATAAAGACCGTGTGACTGTCATCATGGCTGGCAATGCTGCAGGTTTTATGCTTAAGCCAGGCTTTATTTATAAACAAAAAAAACCACGCGCAATACGGCTCTCTTGTCCGTCTTCTGGATGCATAACTCCAAGGCCTGGATAACGAAAGCTCTAACCCTTGAATGGTTCCTCCATTGCTTCATTCCCCAGGTGAAGCTGTATCTGGCCTTTAAAGTCCTTCTCCTGATGGACTGTGCAGGAGGCCATGCAAAAGACCTGCAATATGACGGTGTGCAGATAGAGTTTCTGTTCCCGAACACTACATCTCTAATTCAGTCGGTGGATCGAGGTGTCATTCGTGCCTTTAAAGCACTCTACATTCGGCGGTTGACGATGCCAATGACGGAATCACCTTGAAAGCATACTGGTGCGGTTACGCCATCACCTCATGTTTATCTAATAATCAGCAAGCATTAAAGGACACGAAGAGTGAGACCATAAAGTCTAGCTGGAAGAAATTATGAACGAACGTGGTGCACGACTATCCAGGCTTCACTCTTGAAGAAGTTCATCACTCAGCCGGTGGAGGTTAGGCGGTGAGGCTGGGCTCACATTATAAGGAATGAAGGATTTGTCGACATGACGGAAGAACACATCAACGCCTGACCGATGAAGACCTCCTTGAGATGACAAAGTCTGCAAGTGAGGAAGAAAACGAAGAGGAAGACGAAGAAGAAACTGAAAAAGGTGTTATGTGACGTGGTTACCAAAAAATGACATTGGAACAGCGTTCAAAGCCGTAACTCTAATTGTAAAAGATGCTCTTGTAAACTTGAATTTGGCTTGGGAAAAACTAAACCCAACAGTAATTAGAAAATGTTGACATAACATATTACCAGAAACAAACGATTATGATGATGAAGTAGAAAAGTACTTTCATTTTATTATCGACATGATGTTCAACTTTGGAATGAGGATCATCAGTTAGAAAATGAGAAAGATGAAGTCACAACTGAAATTGAAAATTAAGACGGCGTTGGTGATTTCGATCAAACTATGACTGACCAGTTGATTTCCGCTGATGAAGCACTGAAATCTATGAACTCGATTATTTAGTGGGCTGATGAAAAACCCAAATGAAATTGAATATTCTCGCGTAATTGCCCTTCAAGATTTGAGAACTAAGTTGATTCAAAAAATGTACAACAGATTTCTTTCAATCCACTGATTATTTATTATAAGTTTGAAGTGTCAAGTTAATAAAGTAGGTATTCCTATTGAGCGTTCATTCCAAATACCAACTCCAACAACCTCGGTGGAGTGATAAAGTCATGCACTAATTAAGTTCAGTTTTCATCGGGCTTTTCACAAACTTTGAGAGGTGGTCAAACGCTGAAAACGATTTTGCCAATTGTCCCCTCTATCTTTGGATAACGAAAAATTGAACATCATCCATCAGTTAGTTTTTGACCAAATCTCAAAGTTTGTGGAAAGTGTGACGAACGCCAAAATAATTGTCATCTAAGCTTACGCAGAGGGCATTTTAAACTACCCGCAGGTAAATAGATTGTTAAAAATTTGATCTGGTGGTGCTTGACTACCGGGAAGCTCGTCTTTTTGGCATTCAATTTTTAAGTTCCGAAAAAGAGCTTCTTGCAATTTTTTGGCAAGATTTCAATGAATTGAAGACGAACAACAAGGGGGTATTAAAGAGGAGATATTAACAGATAAAACTCATCTAAAATAGAAATATTTATCCTTATATTATCCTTATCAATACAACATTTTCATTTAGATGAAAGATCTTCAAACAAACGAATCCTTTATCTTACAGCCTTTAATAACATCAGAAATTAAACCCGTATAGAGTTCTTCCCCGGCTACGAACAACATGCATACGAATAGGTTATATAGTCAAGTTTATCTCGGTTAATCTCGGAGGATTATCTTAACATATTAACTTCTTGTGTTTGTACTGCGATAGAAACGCGCATAAACAAGATATTCTTCGACTTTTTTTTCTCGTTTAAGCGGAGACACAAGCAGCAGCCCACACGCTCTTTAAACTCACGCATTGCTGCATTTAAATAAGAGGAGGAAAGTTAAAGTTTACGACGTTTAAATAATTTTTTTTGAATGTAAAAAAACGAGGAACCGACGATTTCGCAACAATATATTCTGGATATCATCCATAGGAGAGATCGATAAAACCCTTCTTGAAATATTACCCTTTTATATTGGAAAGCGTCTCAACATCCGCTCGTATGCAAAAATAGAAAAAAAGAAAACACGCGGGCGCGACAAGACCTCCCCTTCCTCTCCCCCGTATTTGATATATTACGTCGTACATTCCTCATTCACATTGCGCACTTAACAAATCGATATATCCCCCTCCCTCCTACCCTCCATCTACCACGTTTTCGTTTCTTTTTCAACACATACACTCCCCTGTATATCTATGTATAATATGTATATAGCTACAACTACTTACTAGGTACCCGTTGCATTGAGCGAGAGAGTTGGGCGCGCACACAAAAGAATCGTCGAATATAAAGTACGTAACAGAACGTGGTACTGTATGTCTGATGCAATTTTCGCAATCCGAGTAAACGTGAGAAATAGTATAAGATGTATTTATACGCGACTGGCCTGCCTGCGATCATTTTTCCACTTCAAAACTAAAGCCCGACCGGGTCCTATTTGTTTGCAATGGGAGAAATTGAATTAATCTTCTTCTCCTTTTGAATGTACCTACGCGTCTCGGGAATGCAGTTAAAGGAAATGTATATGTACGATATAAATACATATTGCAGCTTCCGTTTCCTTCACAAATATAAAAAATTAATCTTTTTAATAGGACCACCTCCAGTGGCGTAGCTATAGGGGTGCGGTGGGGGCGGCCCGCATTAGGTCACACCCGTTTGGGGGTGAAAAATAAAGTAAATTTAGTAAAGTTGATATAATATCACTTTTTTTGTAAAGCAATTTAAAATTCCATTTTGTATTTTCGATCTTGTATTTCTGTTTAATATACAGGGTGTGCCAATTATCTGAATTCGGTCTATTATGTCTTACCTATTAGTTTAATTAAAAAATGTTTTAAGTAAAAGTTGTTCGGGATCAACTGCTCTATATCGTAAAATTATTTTAGTGTATACAGGGTGTTCAGTTTTGGGTGAGCGTTATAAAATTTTCTTTTTTTAAATGGAACAACCTATATATTATGACATTTTCGGATTCCCCGTTGTAAATTAAGATAGTTTTGTTCGACAAACCTAGTACTAAAAATTAACCGTTTCCGAGATATTTCAATTTTAAGAGGAAAAAGATCATTTTCATGGTTGTCTTTGAAAATTAATTCCGTCTGTACTAATATTTGTTTTGCAACGATTCTTTGGCATAATTATGACATTATCTTAAGTTAAACAATCCATGCCAAATATCTTCACTATAGCATACAGGGTGTTTCGAAATTGAAAATTAATCGTTGCATTTTTAATACGGTAAAACTCGTTTTTTTCAAATGGAACACGCTGTGTATTTTTATGCCATTTAATAGTGCTTCAAGTTCCCTTTCAATCGCTTATATCATTCCCTATAGCTAAAGTTAATACTTTTTGAGATATAGGTAATTTACTATAAAAAACAAACATTTATTGATATTGGTAAGATGAAGTCAACAGTGCTGTACCAACTCTACTAATAGGTAGATATAAGACGATGTCTACTTTAATAAAAACAGAAATAGAAAAATGAAGGCTTATTAAGTACAAACAAAATTTTTACCAAAAATATAAAAACAATTTAACGCGTAAAAGTGTTTCCGGATTTACTTGTCGAAAAGCGACGATAATTCTTTCTTTCATGTCAGCAAAACAGTAGTTGGTATTTCTTGATAGACAATATTTTTTATATGTCCCCACAGAAAGAAATCTAAAGAAGTAAGATCGGAAGATCTAGCTGGCCAAGCATAATTGTCGTACCAACACATGATTATGGCAGAGAGCACCGTCGTGTTGGAACCACATATTTCTTCTAGTAAGAAGTGGTACATTTTGTAGCAAATTTCCAAGTTCGTTGAGCAAAAAATGTCTGTATCTTTCACCTCGTAAAGGTCCGTCGAAGAAATGTGAACCAACGACAGTATTGCTAATGATGCCACCCCACACGTTAAGTGACCATCTGTTTTGGCGACGAATTTCATAAATTATGTGTGGATTCATGTCTGCGTAATAATGGTAGTTGTGTCTGTTTGCATAACCATTATTGTGGAAATTAGCTTCATCTGTCCATAGCACATTATTCAAAAATTCCGTGTCTTCGTTCATTTTCGCCATTACCGTTCTGCAAAATTGTATTCGCCTATTATGATCTAAAGGTAACAGCTCCTGATGCAGTTGCATTTTATACGGATGATATTTATTCTGTTTCAATATCCTTCTTAAAGAATTTACACTAATATCCAAATCTCTACACATTGTTCGTTGGCTGATATTGGGGTGTTCTGCTACTGTCTGCAAAACCCGTACTTCATTTTCGTCCATATTAACAGTTTTTTTGCGTAAATGTGGTTTGTACTTAACCGAGCCGCAGTTCACAAATCTGGTTGTCAATCGTTCAAAAGCTGCCTTTTAGGATACCTGCGGTATGGATATCTTTGATGATAAAGTTTGCTCGCTAATAAAAAATTTCGGTTACTCTCGCCAAGTATAAAAGCCATATCTATCAACTCTTCGTTTGAATAATTCATATTTCAAATTGCAAACCTTTGAAGAACAAGCCATCAGCTCTAGTGACAAGAAACCGAAATGCTGGTACCGCTACGTGGACGACACATTCGTGATCTGGCCTCACGGTATGGACAATCTACACGCATTCAAGGAACACATCAACAGACAACATGCCAACATCAACATTACGATGGAGTTAGAAGAGAATGGCTGCTTACCTTTTCTGGATGTATTGGTCAAACGCAACAACAGTGGCAAATTGGGACATGGAGTATACCGCAAGAAGACGCATACGGACCGATATCTACACGCAACCTCACATCATCATCCACAACAGAAAAGATTCCCGGTCACTACACTACTACATAGAGCGGAAATGATTAGTGATGCTATCAACAAAACCGAGCAAATTCAACATGTCAAAGATGCACTCCAGAAGAACTGCTACAAACCGCAGGAGATTCGGAGATTAGCCGGAGCCAGAAAGAAACAGAAGGATGACTCTGAACTAAAGCCAGCAGGATACGCACACCTGCCGTATATTGCTGGAGTCACGGACAGGCTTGGAGAAGAAGAAAGTCAACGTCAGGTTCAGCACAGTCAAGAAAATAAAAGAACTGCTTCCATCTAACAAAGACTCCATACCGAAACTACAAGCTAACGGCATCTACGAACTTCAATGCCAGTGCGGGAAATCGTATATTGGACAAACCGGGCGCAGTATACAGTGCAGAGTGAAAGAGCATCGCAGAGATGTCGAACAGGGAAATCCTGGCAAATCTGCAGTAGCTGAACACTACCACACCGGAAGCAGTCACGTAATCGATTACAATGACGTGAAGATACTAGCCAAAAGCAACCACTACAGGGGTACGACGTCCAGAGGGCCAATCTTCAGCGGCGATGAATTCGGGCGAATTCATTTCTAACCAACGCTGCGTGGATTTTGCCTGCAGAATCTTGCTGGAAGACCCAGTACTTTCCTGCGAATAAGATGTCATTACTACGTTTTCCAAAATATCAGTTTGGTAGCTTGCAGCACGTGTTTCAACGCCGCATGACACCGTCATACGCCACTCCTCACCAAACCCATCACCGCAGCAGGATGATGACCTCTTTTTACTTTCCCAATTGTTTCTGCAGCTTCGCGGGAACTGTCTATCATTTTGCCGGTTATATTTCTGTTCTGTTCTTAATGCACGTTCAGGCGAAATCCCAAATGAAGAGTATGATTGCATTACTTCAAACATTCATCAAGCCGCAAAAGAAGCATTAGATCTAGTGGAAGAAAAATCTAAGAGAAGAAAACCGTACTGGTGGGATGCTGAGATTGGAAGAGAAATAGAGGAAAAGAGAAAACTCTACATTTACTTATGATAAGAGCGCACAATCAAGAATAAGAAGAATGATTAGTGACAAGAAAAATGTAGCATGGACGCAAAAGTGCCAGAAAGGTCGAAGAAGTACCGAAAGTTGGAAGATTGATAAAATCAAAATTAGAAAAGGGAACACGTGTTTCGATAACGCATGGGTTCTCATCATCAACCTCACGAGTTAATTTATTTCTCTTAGGAGCCTGTTGACTTTTACGATCTTAATTTTTGATTTCCGGTAGTTGTTTTCTCCTAATGACGTTTGAAATTGAGACACTATTATTGGTGTCACGATCAAAATTGATGGTACAATCAAGGGTAGCTTAAAAAAATGGGGCCTCTTGTTGCATATCTTCAGTTTTATGATCAGGTGTTTCGGATTTTCATCCTCCGTCTCGCAGAACCTGTAGTTGTGTTCCTCAAGGTGATAAGAAAACCTGCGAGGATATCTTAGAGTGTTTCAAATCAGGGAGATTCTCCCAGATCCTCTCTCGTCTCTATCTTTGAGTTCTTTTTTATCCAAGAAGTGCTCATTCCTGTACAGCAAAATAGGGTAGCTTCTTCGTCAGCTCTGATTACAGTACGTCCTGGTACCCAGCATAATGCAACTCTGTTTTCTCTCCTTTAGGTTGCTTAGTCTGTTTAGGTTGATGTTAGAATTTGACCATCAAAAAAAGTGGCAATGCTTTCGATAGTTCCAATGATGTTTACCTCGTTTCGAGCAAGAAACTTTTCAAACTCACTTTCCACTGTTTAACACCAAATTTAAATAATGGTAGCTAACAGAACGATAATTCCATTATCGCGTTCTGGGAAAATTGACCCAACGACCGCAATGGATAAAGAGGAAAATCATCTTAGAATTGTTCGTTTCAATTTTGACGGATTAAATAAATCTCTATCTAAAAAGGATTTTTAAATTTAAAATCAGTTTTTTTGACCCTAAACACACCTACTACCCACACGTAAAATTTATAGCATTATAAAAATATCCTTCTTGGAGCATTAAAACAAAAGGAAGATTCGATTTAAATAGGCGCCTCGAAGCACTAAATTTTATCCTATCATAATAAGCGGAGCTCTCTCGGCTGCATATTACGAGAACAGCCTCGTCGTCCCCGTACGGAGAGAAGAGAAACAAAAAGAGAGACGGAAAAAAGATAAATTATTAGATCCCATTAGCGCATCTGCCGTCACTAAAAGCAAAACAACCCCCACCTTATCCCATTTGTTTCGAATTTATTACGAGAAGCGATAAAATATAGTATTATATATCGTCTCTCTCTTTCCCTCTTTCTCTGCTATTCCACATTACATCGACCCACTTATTAGCGTCCCGTTTCCCCCCTTTTTAAATTTTCCTTTTTTTTTTTTTGAGTCGTGTTTCGCGTTATCTATCGTTTCGAATGCCCCATCGACTCGATACCTCTCTACGTCGTGTTTTGTTTCGTTCGAAGATACTAACCATACATACTATATGTATGTATAGTGAAGGATTGGGAGATCGGGACTAAACAGAAATAAAAAAAGAAAAGTGGAAAAGAGAAAAGGAAGAGAATAAACGAAAGAGGTAATATCGAATTGATGCTGTTTTCTCACACTCGCATACAACGGAGTGGATGCATGGCAAGAGTTGATATGGGGGAATCGAAAACGTGAAAGATACATTACAATATAAATAACAGTTGCGATTGCTTCTGCCTCAGGATGTTATTTTAAATCCTACGTATTGATGGATGAAGTGGGAATATAGCGAATGAAGATATAAATGATGATTCCTCATATATACAGGGTGGGACACCACATATTTAAAATCTTTTTGTTGGAACATGTGTAGGTCTATTGGGAGCACGTTCTAAAATTATTTTGAAATATACAGGGTGTCCCAAAAGCAAGTTACACATCAAAGTTATCAAAATTTAAATGGAACACCATGTATATTATTGCATATTTCGACGAAGCGGACTAAATAAAGGCAAGTTACTCTCACATTCCCTATACCTACGTTCAACACTTTCTGAGATATTTAACAATTTTTGAAAATGTAGAACAATATTTAGAATGAATCCCTGGCGTACGCGTTTCAAGTTGTATTATTTCATTAGCACAACCATTATATCTAATGCTAAAATAAATATGGTTTCTAAAAAATATACAGGGTGGTTAAAAACTTACCTGCAACTGTGGGTACCATTAATGCTCCATAACTTGCTTATTTTAAATGGAACACCCTGTATCTAACACCGTCATTCGATTTTAATTTTATATCTCTTTTAAATGTTATTAAGCTTCCCTATATACCTATCTCTTATAGCTTCTTTGTAAAAGTCAATTTAGTGTTTTAATTGGCGATTATGTACTAAAAATTTGGTTAAATCAAGGTAGCTTTGATGATTTTTTTTTATGTGGTAACTGTAACGCTTGTCTGGCTATCACTGCAACTCTCGCAGTGTAGTTTTTGTGTGTCTATGTTGTGTTCAATTGGCTTTGTGACAGCATCATATCGCCTTTTATGATGCCGCGCTGTTAATCACTTTGCTCCCAACAGCGAATGGCAAGTCGATCCGGGATTAAACTCTCTGAAAAAATGTCACCGTCCCTCCAGAGAATTGAACCCCGGGCACCTATCGTCCTCCCACGACAATAGTCAGCCGCCTAACCACTGCGACCATCGACCCGTTTTGATTACTATAGTAATGGTAATTATGTTTGTTTACCAATCCGTTGCTGTGGAATGTTGACTCCTCGGAGAATAGCACAAAGTCAAAGAAATCTTCATCGTCTCCTAATCTCTTTAGAGCTCACACACAAAATTCTAAACGTCGATGGTAATCAGCCTCTAGGAGTTCCTGGTGCAATTGCAGGCGAAATGGGTGAAATTTGTGCTTCTTTAGTATTCGTCCGATACTACGCTTCGTTATTCTTGTATTGTTCTCTATTTTTCGTTGACTGGTGTACGGATCTTCAATAATCGATTCAATATCAGCGTATTCATTTTGTTCTTGTCCGGTAGCAGGTTTTTGCCGAACATGGTGGAACCCTAATACAAAAGATTTGCAAATAATGCGTAGAATCGATTGCATTGAAAAAAATTATACCATTGTATTTAAAATAACGAAGTTGTGTTTTGTTCAGTGAAAGTGGAACACCCTGTATATGTAAAAGTAATTTTAAAACATGTGCCATATCAATTCAAGTAACCTCCGTATAACTGTTTTTCAGAAAAAATATCTACAAGAGAAAATATGGTAGTTGGACGCACTAGAGAGACACCCTGTATAGTGTGTCATAAATTATTACATCGTATATTTCAATTCAAATTCGTTCGGCGCAAAGGCCGCCTGCGTTTTTTTTTTCCTAATTTAGGAACGAATTGTTCCCAAATCCAATTTTACTCGAATCAAACCGGATTGTACACGTTATCAACAATCGGATACCATCAACAAAAGACTGATTGAATTTTTTAAGTTGGTTAATTTTTAAAATTGGTGTAATGCTGTTTTGCTGCTTGTATTATTTAAAAATCAATCTAAACTACGAGGGAGCGTTTTTATATTCGCGGAATGGGAGATAAGGGGTGGAAATAAAAAAACCAAATTATTTTTCTTTTTCAATATATTCACCTGCAAGACGGATACATTTTTCACATCTTTCAATTAATTTATTTATACCCTCATTATCTGCAAAATACGCCGAAACTGCCTCCTTGACTTCATCATCGGCAGTAAATTTTTTACCCCGCAGCTCTCTCTTCATTTTCGGAAACAGGTAATAATCACTCGGGGCCAGGTCTGGGCTGTAGGGTGGGTGATTCACAATTTCGAAGCCCACCTTATGCAGGGCAGCTAACGCAACGCGGCTCTTGTGGACGGGCGCATTGTCGTGCAAAAGCAGCACACCTTTCGTCAATTTTCCCCGTCTCTTCTCTTTAGTGGCTTCTTTTAGTCGCTCTAATATTGAAGCGTAATATTCTCCGGTTATAGAAACACCTTTATCTTTATAATCAATCAACAATATTCCTTCCGAGTCCCAAAATACCGTCGCCATGAGTTTCCCAGCTGATTGTGACACTTTAAATTTCTTGGGAGGTGCTGTGCCCTTTTTATGCCACTGCATGGAGTCTTGTTTAGACTCAGGTTCATAATGATGAACCCAGTAACAATTCGACTCAATACACCATCCTTGTCTTCATTACAGAGGTCCAAAAATGCACGCGAACACGCGATTTTTTCCATATTTCACTTTTCACTCCTGATTATGTTACTTGGTTGACGATAGCTCAAAGACTAACTGTCTAATATCAATGAAACTTTGTATTTATACTAATTATGAGTCGCTGCACAGGTCACGCCCCCAATGCACCTAATCACCCCCCTACAACCCGCTCATTCCGCGAATATAAAAACGCTACCTCGTACCTACAATTTTTAAATAATCAGTTCTCTGAGTGAACGAGGAAAACTATGGTACCAACAGGATGGAGCACCATGTCCATACCTATATACAGGGTGTCCATTTAGTGCGCCCGCGGACGATGTCTCATAAATGCGTAATTGTAGAGACAAATGTTTCATATATTTCTTAAAATTATTGTCGACTATACAGGGTGTTCGGTTATTGATAAACGTTGTCTAACTTTAAAATTTTAAATGCAACCCCCTATATATTATTTTATATTCTGATGGCTCATAAAATTTTACATAAAAATGGTCTAAAACATTTTACCCAAAACTTGACAGTTTCCCAGATAAATGATATTTTTTGAAAATTTTACCATTTGCATCATCTGCGTAAATATTTAATATCTCACTCGATGTTCGATATTAAAAAATAATATTTGTCAGCATTTTAGATGATATTCAAACGTATCCATCAGCGCTCTTGATATTTTATTTTTTCTTTTAACAATAATAAATCAACGCGTGCGATTAGCGAAAGTGTAATCAATAATATCTTCATTTTTTTTTAATGGAACGGTATGAGTACTTTTGCATATTCAGTTAGCTCTCTTAATAACCTTCCACTTTCGTAATAAATGTGCTATACTTATCTTTCATAATCTGAGAGTTAATAAAGATGTTCCGAGAAACCGCGCAAATGCAACATTCTGTGCAGTGTAGTATTTAATAGTAGGCACTAGTAGGCTGAGAAATGTCACCGCAAATCGTGTTATGTCATAATATTGGATAGTATGTATTAAACGACAATTTTTCTGCAAATTTATTAACGAAAAAAAGGGAAATAATATTTTTAATTTTCAAAATGCCTGCCTTGTTCTAATATAGAAGAATTAATTCGATTTCTAAACGACTGCCTAACTCGTTGTAACGTTAACGGTGAAATTTGGTGAAAGCTTTAGCGAATTCTTCGCTTCATGTCTTCCTGTGTTGTCGGTGGAATCGCGATAGACAGAAGATTTTACGGTTTCCCATAGAAAGAAGTCCATGCACGTTAGGTCAGGAGACCTTGCTGGCCACCTAATTGGACCTTAAAGATCAATTACACGTACATTCGTCTCTTCCAATTCGACGTTCCGCAAATTGTTCATCAAGATGCGTACGAACATCTCTACTGAAATGAGCAGGAGCACCATCCAGTTGAAACCACATTTGATTTCTAACGTAGTCTGGAACTTTCCGAATTAATCCTGGAAGGTCATTCCTTAAAAATTCCAGGAATAATGCTCCTGTTAAAAGGCCATCAAAGAAATACGGCCCAATGACATAATCGTCAATAATTCCACCCCATATGCTCCACTTATGTTGAAAATTATTTATCACCCTAACATGTCGGTTAACTAGATCATAATAGTGAAAATTGTGTCTATTCACGAATCCATTTTTATGGAATGTTGATTCGTCAGTGAGCAGAACAAATTTAAAGAAATCAACGTTTCCACGAATAATGTTTTGCGCCCACTGACAAAACAACATTCTATGGGCACTGTATGGATAACATTTTTCTTGCTTTATGCATTTGTTGACTGATGATTTTTTTAGATCTAAATCTGCGGCAATCTCTCGAACGCTTATATTAGATTCTTTCACTACCTTCAACACAATATTCAGTTTATTCTCTTCGTCTAAAACAGTATTTGTCCTATTTGTTTTCTCATATGCCACACTTCCTGTACGCTCAAATCGTTCCTTCAATTTTTTTAAGGACCGTTCATTAGGCTGTCTCCTCCCTTGAAACTTTTGTGTGTACAAACGTGACGCTAGGAGAGAATTTCCATCACTTTCTCCAATAGCTTACTAATTCCGCTTGACAAAAATTCATTTTTCACTGTTTTTATTAATAGTCGAAACATAAATGAAACCACTAGCAACTACTGTCAAACATTAACTACTAACTTCATCATATGTCATGATTTGCGGTGACATTTCTCAGCCTACTAGTGCCTACTATTAAATACTACACTGCACAGAACGTGGCATTTGCGCGGTTTCTCGGAACATCTTTATTAACTCTCAAATTATGAAAGATAGGTATAGCACATTTATTACGAAAGTGGAAGGTTATTAAGAGAGCTAACTGAATATGCAAAAGTACTCATACCGTTCCATTAAAAAAAAAATGAAGATATTATTGATTACACTTTCGCTAATCGCACGCGTTGATTTATTATTGTTAAAGGAAAAAATAAATTATCAAGAGCGCTGATGGATACGTTTGAATATCATCTAAAATGCTGACAAATATTATTTTTTAATATCGAACATCGAGTGAGATATTAAATGTTTACGCAGATGATGCAAATGGTAAAATTTTCAAAAAATATCATTTATCTGGGAAACTGTTAAGTTTTGGGGAAAATGTTTTAGACCATTTTTATGTAGAATTTTATGAACCATCAGAATATAAAATAATATATAGGAGGTTGCATTTAAAATTTTAAAGTTAGACATCGTTTATCAATAACCGAACACCCTGTATAGTCGAAAATAATTTTAGGAAATGCGCCGTTGTAAATCAAATATTTCTTATATGAAACATTTCTCTCTACAATTACGCATTTATGAGATATCGTCCACGGGCGCACTAAATGGACACCCTGTATACAGGGTTTTCAAAATTAAGTCGGCACTATTGCTAACTTTGTTATTATTGGAGCTACAAAGTTGGTTAAATAGGCAAACTAGTGTAGTTTTTCAAGCAAATTACAATGGCATTTAAAAAAAAATAATTGACGTACTGGGTCACGTGATATTGTGAAAAATGTAATTTTTTTAAATGGGACACCCAGTATACAGTTCTCACGGTCGACAGAAAATTTAATTCTGAACAAAAACTTTCCTATGAACTTTTATCCTAAAGTCAATAATAACAGAGTTATTGATGATTTTTCAAATTTGCCAAGGTGGCTGTTATTTCATTCAAACAAAATTCGATTATTTTGCAAATGTCATCAACATTGAAATATTGCATTAAACCTCTGTCAGTAAGCCATTAACATTTTGTGTTTATTGATGAAAAAATGCCTTTCACGCATTTAGAAAAATGTGATATGATCGTTTGTAATAAAAATTCCCTGCAAGCTCGTGAACGTTTCGGTGTTTTATTTCCTAATACGCGCAACTTGCCAGATCGAAGGTACTTTTTACTTTTGTACCGTAAGTTTCGATCAAATGAAAATGTGTTCAAGAAAACTAGAACCAAAAAACAATTTATAATAAGTGAAGCAACTGAAATTAACGTCTTAGCTTTCTTTGAAGCTAATCCTAATAATGCAATTAATGATTTAAAGGAAGAAAGTGGACTATCTTTGGGAACTATTCACAATATTCTAAAAAAAACATAAGTTTGTGCCGTTCAGATAGAGACCTATTCAGACGCTGGTACCGGGAGATCGATCAAGAAAGACGGACTCAGTTTTGTCAGTGGTACATTAATCAAGTTAGACTTAACCATAATTTTTGGCGTTTGGTTCTTTGGAGTGACGAATCAAATTTCTCCAATAGGGAGAACAGCCACTATTGGAGTCGAGAAAACCCGATGCTTTTCCGTCCTTGTAATCCGCAGAGACGCTTTAGTGTTAATGTTTGGTGTGGCTTGATTGATTCAAGAATTGTAGGCCCCGTATTTTTTATCAAGGTGCATTAACTGGCGAGAGGTATGTCGAAATGTTAACCGCTACCCTTGGAGAATTCTTGGATGACCTGAATTTAATGGATAGACAACAGATATTCTTTCAACAAGATGGCGCTCCTGCCCATAATGTTCGCCAAATTCATTCAACTTATTACATGACCTTTTTGATGGCCGATATCTATCAACTATCACCGGACATAACTCCTTTGGATTTCTTCTTTTGGGGATTTGTGAAAAGTGCAGTGTATTTGTGAAAGACGGTATGATACTCTTGAAGATCTCCAGCAAAGCATCAGCCATGCTATTAATAATATTGATGGTAGAATCATTGCTAAGGCTACTAGAAGCGTTAACAGGCGGGTTCAAAAGTGCTTGGAGCAAGAGGGTGATGTTTTTGAGCATCTGCTCTGAATTTAAAATTTCCTGTTTTTTTTTTATTTTCGAAACTAATAAAATAACTTAAAATAAACAATACTGTTTTTAGTTTCTGTAAAAACAATCATCAATAACGAACAGTCACCTGTTTAGAAAGGGACTCATTTCTTTAGTCTATCTAAGTAATTAACAATATCTGGAATGTTTTAAAAATGCTATTCTTGATTATGGATCTACAAGTCATGCAAAGCTTTTTATCAAGAAATTTTTGTTTGTGAAATATTATTTAAACTTTTTCTCTATTTGGGACACACTGTACAATACTTTTAGGGAAAAAAAAATAATGAATCTAATTATTTTTTTCCCTCATCTCCTATCTTATCGAACACAAAGAATTTCTCGATCAAATTCTCATTTCGACCAGGTGAAACGTTTTCCGAATAATGCGAAACGCCCTTCCTCCTCCTTTTTCATTTTTTTTTCTCTTTAACGATATCTTCGTCTTACTCGTTCATTTTCTATCTATGTATCTATATCGTTGTCTCTACAGAAATTTGTCCCCCACGTTCCGTGCACCTAGCAAATTCGGTCCGGACGAAAAACACGGGGACTCTTTTTTTTTTTTGTATAACGAGCGTCTTTTGTGTGCGTTCGAGGACAACGTAATTTGATCAACGTAGCGATTTTCCGTGTTGTATTCATTTATTTGAATATCTACGCAAAATGCCCTTTTTTAAATTCGAACAATAAACGTCGAATAGAACACGCGGATCCATTAACTTCATCTAAAACATATACATATTCAAAACAAGTGGTGCGATCATTCTGTCTGGCTTGCTGCGATGGGAATTGATAAAGTAATTAGCGCATCCCATCTAGAACCAATTAAGAGGGGAAGTCGGGGGGAATTCGTTCCCGAAACTAGCTAACTACGAGAGCTGTTGTACGACGAGCGGAGACGACCTCAACAAAAACAATACGAGTCTTGTTTTGGAAAGGGCGTTAATAGGATGTTGGAGGTTGTTATTGTATACACCGCGATCGGAAAGTTTCGTAACGCTCGACTCCAGCATTTGATTATATAGTCCAAATGTAATTGATCATATCTGTACTAGTTTCAATTTATTCAACGTTGTCTCGACCAAGAATGAATTTTTCAAGTTGGTAATACTGTAGATTTAGTTTTTCGGATTTTCATCCTCAACCCCGCAGAACCTGCACTCGCTATTTGGTTTTAGACCTATCCTTGTCATGTGTTCACCAAGGTGGTGTCCTGTAACGATGCGCAGTCTATTCCTGCTAAGTTCCAGCAAAATTTTTGCTCTTCCAAGGAAGATCTTGGAGTGTCTCAGACCAGAAAGATTCTCCTAGAAGCCTATCTTCTCGATCCTTAAGTTATTTTTTTGTAGGTGCTCGTCCCTATACCACAGAACGGAGAAAATTGCAATGCTCTGCTTGCGATAGTTCCTGTCAAGGTTCAGTTGAGCACATCTTCCAATGGCATTGATCTCCGCTTGGAAGACGCTGGGGTATATTCCCATTGGCTCGGAATATTTGCTTCCTGGCCTAAATATCTCTTCACCTGTTCCTTTTTAAAGGAGTAAACGTGGAGTGTTCTCCTACCAACTCTAATAGAAAGAAGGCGTGCAAGGCCCTTTCATTGAGCTTCAGCAAGGACTCGACGATTTTCGAGGCTTAGGTTGCTGCGATTCACCACTGTGTCAGAGAAGTAGACAGATGGACCGAATGAGGTGGGCACCCTAAGGAAAATAAGTTTGGCCTGGGTCCGCCAGCCCCACGGGAGTGAAGGGAAACAAGGCGGCAGATGAACTGGCCAGACGAGGTTCGTCAATGTCTTTCATAGGAGGAATCACAAATTAAGAGGTCCATCTACGAATGGTCACAAAACAAGTCCAAGGAATGATGGGAAAGATCATCAGGACAAAGATAGGCTAAGGAGTTCCTAAGGGAATTATTGAAGACCAACTGAGTAAAGACAGGAAGACTGTCAAAATGATAGTAAAATCTGATGACCGGTTATTGCAGACTGAATAGGCATATGTTTAACATAGGCATGGCAGATAGTGCTCTCTGCAGATTCTGTCAAGAGGCAGAAGAAACCCCAGTTCATGTTTTGTGCCACTGTGACGGCCTAGCGAGGACAAGGTTTCTAGTAATGGGGGTAGAGGATTCCACAGCCAACGGCTACACAAAAGAGCCGCTCTCAAAAATGATAAGTCTGATTAAGAAGGCGAAACTAGAGAGTGTTTTCTAAGATAAAGGGGATCACGATAGACCTGTGAAGGTCGCGGTGAAACAGGCCCGCATGCCAACCCACTTCTAACCTAACCCACTCTCTCTTGTTGCTTAGTTTGGTGAGGAAATTCCTTTCAAAGCTATATTCCTTGACCATTTCATCATTCAGTAAACTTAGAAGTGGGGAGAGCCCCTTCCAGTCCCCGCCCTGATCAGTCTGTGCATTGCCGCAAAGGCCGCTCCTTCCCACCACTATGTGTAAGGGGATGAGATCTAAAATTACCTCTAGGGCCGCAGTTGGGCATGTTCTCATGGCTCCAGTGATGCAGACACATGCTAACCGTTGCAACTTGTCAAGGGTATTCCTGATTGTAACTTTAGTGACGTTAGTACGTTACCATAGGTCTTACTATACTGATGTACAGCCACCGCAGTATGCTTGGGTTGCAACCCCACATTTGACGTGCCAGGTTCTGGCATATCATTAGGACTCTTGTTGCCTTATTTATTGTGAATTCTTAGGTCTGTTCCACAAAAGTTTTGAGTCTACGATTATTCCTAATGGATGTCTTTCATGTTCGAAATTTTTCTCTTCCTGGTGAAAGGTACAATCGTGGTTTTTTGCGGAGTTGATGCTCAGCCCCACTGATCGACACCATTCGCTATAGTGATTTTAAGGCTTGTTTGTATCAGGTCACAAAAAATCCCCTCATACTTGTCTTTTGCTCCACATTAGAAGCGAAAACTTTACTTATCCATCGTGTTACTGTTTTATTGACTCCTCTTGCTTCCAGTGCTTGTTCAATCTCGTCATGTGACGTATTATCAAACGCACCTGAAATATCTCGGAAAGCGCAAATCGCTGTTTCTTAATCATCCAGGTTTTTCCGAATGATTCCAACTAGCTCATGCAGAGCAGTCTCTCTCGATCTGCCCGCCCTGTATGCATGGTGACTCCTGTGAAGTGGAGCTTTCTCCATTACCTCCATTCTAATATGGTTGTCTACTAGTTTTTCCATCGTTTTCAATAGAAACGATGTCGGACTAATCGGTCTGAAGGATTTGGGGTTAGTTGTACTTGATAATACTTGAAAAGTGGGTTTTATTTTTAAACTATGATCGTTTTAGTAAATCCTCATTTTGATTCAGCGTCGAAACGATGGACTCAAGTCGAAACCCACGACCTCCTGTAGTACCAAACATTAATTGCATTCCTGAAAGCCTAGTTTATCTTTAATTTTATTACCACCGTTGAAATAATTTAAAAACTAAACGTGAGAGAAATATCCCATCGCTGTATGTTTTGACATATTTGTCAGCTGTTGCGTTGAAGGCGAAAACCGCAGCGACGCCGTATCCTGTCGTGGATTACAAGGGCCCCTAAATAACTTCTCGATAAACGACAGAAATAACGTTTTAGAAAAACAAACATGCGTATAAAATATCTCCGAGTAGCAATAGGATGTGTACAACTACGAAATTATTACAATACGAGGGAGCGTTTTTATATTCGCGAAATGAGCGGGTTGTAGGGGGGTGATTAGGCGCATTGGGGGCGTGGCCTGTGCAGCGACTCATAATTAGTATAAATATGAAGTTTCATTGTTATTAGACAATTAGTCTTTGAGCTATCGTCAACCAAGTAACATAATCAGGAGTGAAAAGTGAAATATGGAAAAAATCGAATATCGTGCCGTTATAAAGTTCCTCACCAGGCAAGGAAAATCAGTCGCGACCATAATGAATGAGATGTCATTGGTTTACGGCGACTCTTCTCCAGGAAAAACCAGCATGGTGTACAAGTGGCATAGTTTATTTAAACAAGGAAGACCACCCGAGGCCGGGCAGGAGCATTGAGCTGACCACGCCGGCACTTATCCAAAAATTGTGCTCGAAGATGCTCGACTAAAGAAGAAAGAACTCGCAGAAATGGTTGGAGTATCCGATACAACAATTTTTAAAATCCTACACGCTCATCTCGGCATGTCTAAGGTCAGCGCAAGATGGGTGCCGAGAATGCTCACGCCGGCCGCCGCAAAAACAACAGCGCGTAGAGTGTTCGCGTGCATTTTTGGACCTCTGTAATGAAGACAAGGATGGTGTATTGAGTCGAATTGTTACTGGAGACGAAACTTGGGTTCATCATTATGAACCTGAGTCCAAACAAGACTCCATGCAGTGGCATAAAAAGGGCACAGCACCTCCCAAGAAATTTAAAGTGTCACAATCAGCTGGGAAACTCATGACGACGGTATTTTGGGACTCGGAAGGAATATTGTTGATTGATTATAAAGATAAAGGTGTTTCTATAACCGGAGAATATTACGCTTCAATATTAGAGCGACTAAAAGAAGCCATTAAAGAGAAAAGACGGGGAAAATTGACGAAAGGTGTGCTGCTTTTGCACGACAACGCGCCCCCGTCCACAAGAGCCGCGTTGCGTTAGCTGCCCTGCATAAGGTGGGCTTCGAAATTGTGAATCACCCACCCTACAGCCCAGACCTGGCCCCGAGTGATTATTACCTGTTTCCGAAAATGAAAAAAGAGCTGCGGGGTAAAAAATTTACTGCCGATGATGAAGTCAAGGAGGCAGTTTTGGCGTATTTTGCAGATAATGAGGGTATAAATAAATTAATTGAAAGATGTGAAAAATGTATCCGTCTTGCAGGTGAATATATTGAAAAAGAAAAATAATTTGGTTTTTTTATTTCCACCCCTTATCCCCCATTCCGCGAATATAAAAACGCTCCCTCGTAGTTTAGATTGATTTTTAAACAATACAAGCAGCAAAACAGCATTACACCAATTTTAAAAATTAACCAACTTAAAAAATTCAATCAGTCTTTTGTTGATGGTATCCGATTGTTGAACATTTGATAACGTCCAATTCAACGTGTACAATCCGGTTTGATTCGAGTAAAATTGGATTCGGGAACAATTCGTTCCTAAATTAGGAAAAAAAAAAACGCAGGCGGCCTTTGCGCCGAACGAATTTGAATTGAAATATACGATGTAATAATTTATATATAGGGGAAAGGGGAGAACGTCTCCGTTAACCTCCGATCCCGGCGATCCTTGTCGTTCAATATTTAAAAGATCGAAATAGCGGATCCTTTCCTAAATTAAAAACACTCCGTTCTAAATCTTTTAATAATATGGTACGTGTCGTGAGCTGTACAAATAATGTAACTATGTATGTATGTAGAATTAGACGAGATAATTGCCACAAAGTCGAGCTCAAATATGTATCTTCTACATATTATATGAGGTTGAATTTTCTCATCCTGTCGTTAAACTGTCTTTAGTGACGCTTTTACTTCGAAATAGCGAAAGAAATTAGTCGGTACAATCTCTTCTAGTCTAGTGTGTATGTATTCTTACAGATAATGCATGCTTTGTTAGTTAACTTGGTTATAATAGGTTCCACTGATGGAACCTCATGTACGCTCATTTAGCGCTTAGTTTACCGGATAAATATTTGCATCGGAAAAAGCTCTGTAGTACTCTCTTCTCTATTTTATCTATAAAGCTACACTTCCTAATATTAGGGTAAGTATTTTATCGAAGATACCTTTGTTTACTAAGGTCACATCTTTGTTAATTCCTCTCTACCATTGCTTTGGAAAAAAATATTTTTAGAGGAATATACAGGGTGACATAGAAAAAAGTACATTGCATAGTGCCACACAATAGAGGACATTAAAATAAGAAAAAAAGTTCCTATGAACATGGGTCCGCAAGACTTTCGGTTAAAAGATACGGGGTGTTGAATTTTATTTTAATTTATTTGCAAAAACAATGATTAATTAAAACAAAAAATTAAGTTTTTAGAAGATGTTCAAATTGTTGTAATGATTGACAGCATCTTTGAAATATTCCTGGGTTATTACGAAATCTATCTGACGATTCCATAATTCTTATCCACAATTGTTCTTCATTATGTATTTCTACAGCATAAACTTCATTTTTCATAAATCCCCTAAATGAAAAATCGAGGGGATTAAGGTATCGGGACTACGAGCTGGCCCCCCTCGACCAATCCACATATTTCCAAATCTCCTGTCCAAATATTCCCTTGCCACTCGAGAAAAGTGAGCTGGCGCCCCGCCATCATGCACGTAATACATTCTTCCAGTAATGGCCAATGGGACATCCTCTAATAATGTGTTTAAATCATCCTCCAAGAAATTTCGATACAGTGCACCTGTCAATCGAAATGGGCCAATTAAATAATTGTCCACACATTAATTGAAAACCCATATTGGTGACTTCGAATTACAGTTTGATGAGGATTTTCATCACTCCAATGGTGCATGTTATGTAGGTTCAGTATACCATCACGACTAAAACCAGCTTCGTCAGTAAACAAAATTGATGAAATAATGTTTTGTCTTTGGTTTTGCAACCATTGGCAAAATTGTACACGAGGAACAAAGTCATGTTCCAATAGTGAATGAATTTTTTGGAAATGATATGGGCGAAGAAGTTGTTCTTTGAAAATTTGTCTAACTGATTCACGGTTAAGGTTTCGTACCGCTGGATTATTTTCTACCATTCGTAAAACAGTATCTTCGTTTCGCATAGTGCGACGAGTTCTGGAAACCCCACTATTCAATTTTGGTTTTCTAAAACAGCCATCTTCTCTCAAACGCCTATGCACATCAATAAATGTTCGAACATTAGGAACTTAGGGATAAAGGATATCTTTCTCGATAAATACGTTGAGCTTCGTAAGAATTTGATCTAGCTTCGCCGTAACACATAATCATGTCCCTCCCTGTATTCTTCAAAAGTGTAGTGAACCATTTTTGAAAGCAAATTTGAATAATCAGTGAGAAAAACTTAATCACGAACACAAAATTCCTCAAACAACAATTACATCAGTTTGACAAGTGTCATTATGACACATTATTCAATTGTTATTTTTTGATTAATTAGCGTGCATTGTCGGCTTTCAGATGCATTTGTACTGGAACCATAGATATTAAAAAAAAAAAAAACCAAAAAAAGAAATAAAATTCAACACCCCGTATCTTTTAACCGAAGGTCTTGCGGACCCATGTTCATAGGAATTTTTTTTCTTATTTTAGTGTCCTCTATCGTGTGGCACTATGCAATGTACTTTTTTCTATGTCACCCCGTAGATCATCACTATTTATAAATCGGGAGCATAGTTATTGATATGTGCAGCCCTCTAAATCGTAATTGGTAGACTTATAAAATAAAACGTTACATTTCTATACTTATATCAAATTATTTAATTGGAGGAGGAGCCGATACAGTTGGCTTCTACTTAACTCATCGTGAAGGAGCCAATATAGTTGGTCTCGTCGTTCTCGTCAGTGGTACAGCCGATATAGTTGACTCCTACGTATCATCTAGTGAAGTAGACGATGTTTTCTTCCATGTATTCGAGAGAGAAAAAATAAAAATTAATGCATCGACTTATTAAGGCAACGATTTTTTTGGGATTGAGAAATATCCCATTCACATCTCTAAACTCCAAAAGGAATAAAATTTACGGACGATGACTAGCGATGACGAACTTGAAGCGGTTGTTTAAAGGTATTTTGTAGACAAACGAGAGGAATTTTACACTCATTTGGTACTTCACCCTTCAATCTAGATATTTAAAGGTTATGAACCACCACAAAGAGAATAAAAAAAAAATTCAATTGAACCTACCTAATTGAAATTAAATAGAAATAATTTTAAAAGATTCAAAACGTCAATTCAAAGTTTGAATAAAAACCAACCTTTTGAAAATGATGATTCCAGTATAGATATCACCTGTACAAAAAACAGCTGAAGATCTCTAGCAATGGCGTCCTCTTCAGAAGAAAAACTTCAAGGAGGTTTAGACCTCAAAAATATGGGTACGTGGACATGAAAGTAATGTTTATAACAAAATTAAAAAAAAACTCGAATAATTAAGCTACATTATCGTCTATCGAATGGTTGATATTCAAAGTAATAGTAGTGACACAAAGTAACGCAAGTGAAACAGTTATCCACCGACCAGTGTCACCACAATATAAAAATTTCAACCTTAAGTTTTATTTCAAGAATTAATTTTTTAAATCTGATATGTCATTGAACTAAAACGAAATTATTTTCAAGTGATATGATTATCATACAGAGCCTGCTTACTTCAAACAAAATATGACAGTCTAACTAAACTACATATCTTAACTAAATTAGCAAATTTCATCATTTTCATGTTATTATTTCCTTCTATCACAGATAATCCTCAACAATGCAATAAATCGAAATTTTGAAAAATTTGCTTCAATGTGCTGGATTTTCACCAAAAAATCTTCAATTTAATATGCAGTTTCGTTGAGGTTCCAAATGTGCTAAGACTTATCTTTCAAATTTAAATTGATTTTTGTTCTTCAACCAACCTCTAAAAATATTATTTTTCCTTTTCAGCACATTATTCTATATATGGTAAGAACTCATCTCCTCTTTATCTATCTCTCATCTAGACTAGACCTGATTGTTTTGCTTGTAGAATATTTTTTGGCTTGTTTTGGAATCATTTGTTATGTTCTTTCCAGTTTTTTTTTTGGTAATAGTATTGTTTCCTCGAGGATTTCTTTGGAACAATCAATATTTCAATTTTCCCGAAAGTGATGGATCTAAAAAAATTTTTTGTTAGGTGTTTTAAAATTTAGAAAATTCGAAAAAAATTACGTAAACGAGAAGAGAAGGTGGAGGATGAAATAGAAAAAGTTTTCATTCATTACTACAAGAGGGGGGAGGTGGCAAAAAGCTAAAAATAGATTTTTTCCATTAACTCATTGGCATTAAACCAATTCTTAGTTTTTATAGTTTTGTCCAAAGCCATCAATATTATAACATCTGCATACATCATCGTTTGGCAGTTCAAATTACTGAATCGCTCGTTCATAATATATAAATGAGGAGCAATACAGCTCTAAATTTAGAACCTTGTGGTAAACCATTAAATGCATAGCTCTCCTCAGATCTAGAGTTTCTAACTTCTATAATTAGACATCGGCCTGTCAAATATGATTTGAAGAAACTCAACCAAGTTCCACCGTTTGCTTCTAATTATTCTAAAAGTACTTATTCTATGGTTTTGGCTTAGGGAGATCAAACAGACGTATTACGTTAATGATCAAGATTATTAATGACATTTTCTATAAAATTACAAATGACAAGTATACTAGATAATGTGCCATCGAAAATAAACATAATTGATGTAGGCTATGTAAATGTTTTTGATCGTTGCTTTAGCCACTACCACGTAGCCAAATTAAATGTCAAGGAATAAATGTCATTATGTGAAAGTGGCTACCACATAATGACATTTATTATTTGACATTTTATTATAACCTCAAATTAAATGTCAAGGAATAAATATCATTATGTGAAAGTGGCTAAAGTAATAATCCATTCACATAGCCTACTCCGATGTGTCTATATTATGACTCACTTGCTCTTATCGCGTCCTAGGTCCTATGCCTTTTATTACCACCTTAGGATGGTAAAAGATAAAAAGAGACTTTTTTAAACCTTAAGTTTTATTTCAAGAATTAATTTTTTTTAATCAGATATGTCATTGAACTAACACGAAATTATTTTCAAGTGGTATGATTTTCATAGACACAGCCTACTTACTTAACAAAATATGACAGTTTAACTAAACTATCTTAACTAACTTTCCAAGCAAATTTCATCATTTTCATGTTATTATTTCCTTCTATCACAGATGATCTTCAATAATGCAATAAATCGACATTTTGAAAAATTTGCTTCAATGTGCTGGATTTTCACCAAAAAATCTTCAATTTTGAACCTACCTAATTGAAATTAAATAGAAATAATTTTAAAAAGATTCAAAACGTCAATTCAAAGTTTGAATAAAAACCAACCTTTTGAAAATGATGATTCCAGTATAGATATCACCTGTAGAAAAAACTGCTGAAGATCTCTAGCAATGGCGTCCTCTTCAGAAGAAAAACTTCAAGGAGGTTTAGACCTCAAAAATAATTGTTTCAAAATATGGGTTAGGTTAGGTTAGGAGTGGGGTGGCATGCGGGCCAGTTTCACCGCGACCTTTACAGGTCTATTGTGATCCCCTTTACCTTAGAGAACGCTCTCTAGTTTCGCCTCCTTAATCAGACTTATCATTTTTGAGAGCGGCTCTTTTGTGTAGCCGTTGGCTGTGGGGTTCTCTACCTCCATTACTAGAAACCTTGTCCTCGCTAGGCCGTCACAGTGGCACAAAACATGAACTGGGGTTTCTTCTTCCTCTTGACAGAATCTGCAGAGAGCATTTTCTGCCAGGCCTATGTTAAACATGTGCCTATTCAGTCTGCAATGACCGGTCATCAGACTTACTATCATTTTGACAGTGTTCCTGTCTTTACTCAGTAGGTCTTCAATAATTCCCTTAGGAACTCCTTAGCCTGTCTTTGTCCTGGCGATCTTTCCCACCATTCCTTGGACTTGTTTTGTGACCATTCGTAGATGGACCTCTTAATTTGTGATTTGGTAGTGCCGAAGGAAGGGGCCGCTCCTATGAAAGGCCTTGACGAGCCTCGTCTGGCCAGCTCATCGGCCGCCTCGTTTCAGGCCAAAGTAATTTTCCTTAGGGTGCCCGCCTCTCAAAATATGGGTACGTGGACATGAAAGTAATGTTTATAACAAAATAAAAAAAAAACTCGAATAAATAAGCTACATTATCGTCTATCGAATGGTTGATATTCAAAGTAATAGTAGTGTCACAAAGTAACGCAAGTGAAACAGTTATCCACCGACCAGTGTCACAACAACATAAAAAGAAATATTTTTTTTAATCTTTTCCCTTTTATTACCACCTTAGGGTGGTAAGAGATGAAAAGAGATTTTTTTCAACCTTAAGTTTTATTTCAAGAATTAATTTTTTAAATCAGATATGTCATTGAACTAAAACGAAATTATTTTCAAGTGATATGATTATCATACAGAGCCTGCTTACTTCAAACAAAATATGACAGTCTAACTAAACTACTTATCTTAACTAAATTAGCAAATTTCATCATTTTCATGTTATTATTTCCTTCTATCACAGATAATCCTCAACAAGGCAATAAATCGAAATTTTGAAAAATTTGCTTCAATGTGCTGGATTTTCACCAAAAAATCTTCAATTTAATATGCAGTTTCGTTGAGGTTCCAAATGTGCTAAGACTAATCTTTCAAATTTAAATTAATTTTTGTTCTTCTTCTAACCTCTCATCTAGTCTAGCCCTTGTTGTTTTGTTTGTAGAATATTTTTTGGCTGTTTTGGAATTATTTGTTGTGTTCTTTCCACTTTTCTGAATCTACATAGCTTGTACGTTTATCCTAGGTAGCACACTGATACACGATAGTTACTACTTTTTGTAATAACAAAAAAAAAATTAGAATTAGAACAGCTGTCTAATAAGATTGGAAGTCTTTGTAGGTACATTCACCAGAGATGAAAAAATGATATCTAAACTTCCACATTAGGCATTAAATCATCGCAGTAATGCTTTCGTATTATGCATTATACCGAGCTCTTTATTAATATCCACGTTCATAAATTACATTTTCCACGCAGAGAGGGCCAACAGGATCGAACGGCCGTGTAACTTTTTCGTATCATCATCCGAAGATTAATGACGCCGAAATAAATTTCAATAATACGAATGCATTTCCTATTACGACCAAGCAGACACCCGTCTTTTGTTTCTAATTGTATTTTTATTCTGCTATAGCTTAAGTCGTTCGAAAAATTCACCAATTAATATTCATATCGTAAATTTGAATCTGACTGTATATACCTACAAGCTCAACTTCCGAATATTCCAGCACAGTTAAAATATTCCAAAGAAAATATTTTCATTTCGAGAAGTTACTACGAGAAAGCGGGCAACGTTTAGGATTCTTTTTTTTTTTCATTTTAAGATAAACATTTCCAGGACGAGAGATATTTACTTATTTATTTTAAGATCTAATATACCAGAACGTTGACCGTCTTCTCTACCGCAGGCGTTTTTCTAATATAGACGAAACTCGGATATTTTTATGTTGACAACCGTAATTTATTTAATGTATGGGGTGATCGCAAAAATATTTTTAAACTAAATTAATTAGATACCTACGAAGCGGTGGGAAAATCGAAGCTAACGCAATTATTTAAAGTCGTCTCTAAGAATAGAACGATTTGAGAAATTAATACCTATTAGTGATTAAAAAAAGAGCGACCGCTGAGAATAACGAAGTAGTTGATGCTATTAACGATTACGAGTGATATTTACCTTTGACCTTTAAGTTAGATTGATGCCGGCCGAAATAGGAGACTCATCATTAAACGAATATTTTTGTTAGATCGAAAATAGCTGTTAATTGAAAATATTTGCAATTAAACGCATAATATGCAAATGTAATGTGTAATATATGTTTGTTTATGTTAATCAAGTTATTATAACATTGAGGGAATATGTGCATATAATTGCATATATCTCTGTTTACATTATTAACAATAATTCAATGTTTCAGTTACAAGCCCTATTAATCAGGGGGACAATATAATTTAGTCATTTACAGATGTTCAATTCTACAGACGAGGGAGCGTTTTTATATTCGCGGAATGGGGGATGAGGGGTGGAAATATAAAAACCAAATTATTTTTCTTTTTCAATATATTCACCTGCAAGACGGATACATTTTTCACATCTTTCAATTAATTTATTTATACCCTCATTATCTGCAAAATACGCCGAAACTGCCTCCTTGACTTCATCATCGGCAGCTCTTTTCATTTTCGGAAACAGGTAATAATCACTCGGGGCTAGGTCTGGGTTGTAGGGTGGGTGATTCACAATTTCGAAGCCCACCTTATGCAGGGCAGCTAACGCAACGCGGCTCTTGTGGACGGGGACGCGTTGTCGTGCAAAAGCAGCACACCTTTCGTCAATTTTCCCCGTCTTTTATCTTTAATGCCTTCTTTTAGTCGCTCTAATATTGAAGCGTAATATTCTCCGGTTATAGAAACACCTTTATCTTTATAATCAATCAACAATATTCCTTCCGAGTCCCAAAATAGCGTTGCCATGAGTTTCCCAGCTGATTGTGACACTTTAAATTTCTTGGGAGGTGCTGTGCCCTTTTTATGCCACTGCATGGAGTCTTGTTTGGACTCAGGTTCATAATGATGAACCCAAGTTTCGTCTCCAGTAACAATTCGACTCAATACACCATCCTTGTCTTCATTACAGAGGTCCAAAAATGCACGCGAACACTCTACGCGCTGTTGTTTTTGCGGTGGCCGGCGTGAGCATTCTCGGCACCCATCTTGCGCTCACCTTAGACATGCCGAGATGATCGTGTAGGATTTTAAAAATTGCTGTATCGGATACTCCAACCATTTCTGCGAGTTGTTTCTTCTTTAGTCGAGCATCTTCGAGTACAATTTTTTCAACTTTTTGGATAAGTGCTGGCGTGGTCACCTCAATGCTCCTGCCCGGCCTCGGGTCGTCTTCCTTGTTTAAACAAACTATGCCACTTGTACACCATGCTGGTTTTTCCTGGACAAGAGTCGCCGTAAACCAATGACATCTCATTCATTATGGTCGATCCACAGTTTTCATATTTCACTTTTCACTCCTGATTATGTTACTTGGTTGACGATAGCTCAAAGACTAACTGTCTAATAACAATGAAACTTCGTATTTGTACTAATTATGAGTTGCTGCACAGGCCACGCCCCCAGTGGGCCTAATCACCCCCCTACAACCCGCTCATTCCGCGAATATAAAAACGCTCCCTCGTATTAGGACTAGCAACCACAAGGAAACAAACTTGCTCTGTTTGTTTCTTATCGGCTGCTCGAATAATTTTATTTCTCGTGCAATTTTTTTTTTAATTACAAAAAGTAGTAACTATTGTATATCAGTGTGCTATCTGGGATAGACGTACAAGGTATAATGAATCAGAAAAGTCGAAAGAACACAACAAATGATTCCAAAATAACCAAAAAATATTCTACAAGCAAAACAATAAGAGGGACGATAGTGAAGAAAGCCATAAAGTCAAGCTAAATGAGAGATAGATAAAGAGGAAATGAATGGTTTCAAGAGCTTCTACCATATGGAATAAGGTACTGAGAAGGGGAAGTCTCTTTCTTTTGGTTTTCCTCTTTTATCAATTGCTTTTCCGTATTTGTCAAATGATTTTCTCGTTTTGCAAACGTCAAATTTATTTGTCAAATGAGATTCTCTTTTTTGTCAAATCAGGGCTCTCAATCGTCGACAATGATATTTGTTGAAGAAGTGGCCATTCGTTTAAACATTTTTCTTTCAACTGACGCAGAGTAATGGAGCAGTCCTCATCAATCCAGTCGCAAATCTGTTCTTGTTGACAAGCAAAAGAAAAAGACTGTAAGTCCCAACTAATTTGAAACCTCAAAGGAACTGCTCATTAAATTGAAGATTATTCGGTGAGAATCTAGCATATTGAAGCAAATTTTCAAAATTTCGATTCATTACATTATTAAGGATTATCTGTGATAGAAGGAAATAATAACATGAAAATTGTGAAATTTAAAAGAAAAAATTAGTTGATATATTGTGTTTGCAAAAGCATACCACCTGAAAATAATTTCGTTTTAGTTCAATGGAAAGCATATCTGATTTAAAAAAATATTAATGCTCCTTCAGCATTAACACTACTTAAATCCAATCTACAAAATAGCATATCCTATGTTTCCTACAATGGATACTGCTGAAACGAATATGCCGCTTCTACAGGTGTGCCACAAGGTTCTAATTTGGGTCCATTATTATTTACAATCTTTATCAATGATCTGCTTCCTGGTTTAAGTTGCAGACGATTTTAAAAATATTTATCGTTCAAACTCGACGGAGTCTATCCTGAGGTTGGTATCTGTCAAGATGAACTACTGCGACGTCATGAAATGCAATCGCTATCTGCCAAAAGGGATTATCAATGTTTATAATTTATCCGGAAACTAGTTCATGATGAGATAGATTGTACAGGTCTACTCTCCAGACTAACTTTTCGAATTCCGAAGCTATCATCAAGATACGAGTCCACATTCACCACGACAACATCAAGAATGCATGTTTTGTGCCGTCTAGCTGATCGTCGTCTTAAATAATTATTGGGTTTACTTTCAAATTACTTTTATTATTTATAAAGAACTATTATTATTATTAAAATGAAACTTAAAGTTGAAAAAAAAAATCTCTCTTACCACCCTAAGGCGGTAATAAAAATAAGCCCTCTTTCAACCACCGAATAAAAACTAATTTATTTTGATTTGTCTATAAAACATCTTTCAACAGCTGCTTCGTCATCGTCCATAAATTTTATTTCCTTTAGAGTTCTTTTGCGATTAGGAAATGAAAAATAGTCGCACGGAGCGAGATCTGGATGATCTATTTCTGTGAAGCCATATTCATTATGCATTTGTGCATTATCGTGAAGCAACAGAACACCTTGCTCCAGTTTACGTAATAATATTACACTAGAACTAGAACGGCTAGAACTTTTAATATGCCATCGGATTGATTTTTGTTTTGACTCAAAGGGGTCACCCCCCATCATCTGCGGTGACAAGTCGATTGGTCTCCATGACTCGCCAAAAATTATTCACACGTCTACATCTATTGGTGTGGAACTCAAACTTCATACTGATTCAGCGAGCATACTCTTGATGAGATCTTGTGAACAATAGATAAGACAGCGTATTAACAAAGAATAACCATACCTCACCATCCCCTGTATACTAATTAAAAAATAATTTGTGAAGATAATTTAGTACAAGTCGGAATAAGTATACAATTTTCTCTTTTAATAATCATAAACTACATCCATTTTAATACAGAACTAGGGACACAATAAATTTCAATGAGTTAACAAACGTCTCCTATTATTCTTTGTCATCTGAGTACACGTTTTTTTACTCTTATACACTTGTTGTAGTATCAGCGTGAACACAGTGGAGAGACGGACCTACATTCATTACTCACGACCATTTCTCATCCCGCATTAATGCCGCGTCGCAGCGACTAAAGCGCTACCTTCATTACTATCACGAACTATATACGAACTGACGTTTAAGGAGGAACCAAAAAAAAAGGAAAATTATAATTATACCAACGGAATTGTTACATTATATTATTCCCACTCTAGAATTTCGAAGTGATTCCCTTCTGGTGCCTAGTCCCATAGCGCTAAATGTCGATATTATTGAAATTAATGGTTCGGGCGTGATTTGTTGTTAAGAGAGAAGGTAATTCCGTTTAATTTGTACGCTCTCTCGCGCACCGAATACCTACGCCGACGAAAAGGTTAGGTGTGTACCGTCGGAAAGGTTACTCCCGTGAAATATTACCGCGTTATATATCCTATTATATATAATTTCAGCGTTATAATCGCGTTTCTAATGATTCTAACCTCTATATCTCCGTAACCGTTAAGAATAAACATTATGTTTATATGAACTTTTTTGTTTAGAATCACCCATATTATCATTCCTGAAAATATCGTCCATCATTCCTGATACACCCTGTATATTACTCAACACGTATTATATAGGATATCTCTGAATGATGTTTACAAAATGATTCCTCCAGTCAAAATAAAGCGATCTAACGCAACTTATCTTAGTACAAAAGTTGATAGTTTCGAAGATACAGGGTGATAAAGTTATTTAGTTTTCGTTTTTCTTAAATAATTTCGTTAATAATTGTAGGATTTGATTGAAATTTAGTATTTGGGGTTATTATTAGATGAGAAATTAGAATCTGCTATCATTTTTGCTCTAAATTGCATATTTTGATTTCATTGTTATACATAATAGAGTAAAGATTTAAAAACAAAATTTTACCCCCCTTCCAATACATAAAAAAGTGTTAAACTTATCTAATTCTAAGGTAAGTTTGTATAAAACAATTTTTGCGACAATTCCATTTTTTTTTTATTATTTCAATAAATACGAAATATAATAATCTTTTGTTCTTTAATATTTACTATATTATGTGTAACAGCGTTTTATTTTTGTTTTAAAATAATTTTGTCGTAATATATTCATTTCCTAATTCATCCGATAATAGAAGTGCGACCTGGCGTCATCTAGTGTCGATTTTCAGAAGCTAAGTCGGTAACGTAGATTCGGAGTAAACGCTAGAGGATTCCTACATCATATTCTACGTCAACAGTAGCACCGTTGTATCACAGATGGCGCCACTATAATTTCATTTTAAATTAAAACTTCCAGGATTTATAAAAATAATTTTTAACACTTTTATTATTTAAAAAAACTATATATTTAGTAGGCTATGATGTGTATTAATTGATGTTCACGCAGGCTTGGATTAGAGATTGAAAACGATCGACTTAGGGCCCGTCCCGTTTTGTTTGTTACGTCAGTCACCTGTTGCCGGTTCCCAGGCCTATCCGATCGTCGATTACGGATCTCTAAACGCTTATTTAAATGCGACCATGCGAGATATTATGTACGTTTTTATGCATAGATATCTTTGATTTTAGATTTTATTTTTTTAAACGTGGTATTATTGCAAAATCTATCCATCTATATAGTTGAAATAATGATTATAATAATGTAGGTTGATCGTGTGGGCTAACTTGATTTTTATATGCTTGTATTAAGAAAAAAAAAAAACGAGTAGCAGGTCTATTCGATCAGAGTTCCACGGTGTGCGTTTAGCGTTTGTTATTTCAAATTTTTTTTCGTCTTCGTTTTTGTGGTTTTACTTAATTTATTTCTGTTATAAAATGAATTATTAAATTATTTTGCGGTTATTTAATGTACAGGAAGCGTTATTCTTTTGAAGGTGAGTTATAATTGTAGAAACGTACGATTTTAACCTATAAAAATTAATGGGACACAATTGTCCCACCGTAAAATTCTATAAATTACGCTTATTTTGACTCCAAAACGTAAATTATTTAAAATCTGATGATTTTTGGGGGTGGGACAAAATTGTCCCACCTTAAAAATCAACGATTTACGCCTATTTTCACTTTAATAAGTACGCTGTTTAAAATCTAATAAATTTTTGGTGTGGGACAAAAATGTCCCACTAATAAATTTGAAGTTTAAGTGTATTTTTACTTATATTATGCTGATTTAACAATAATTAAGTAGAAATTTCAATGTTATATATCGAATTATAGTTTAGGTGGGACAAAAATTGTCCCGAAAATCCAAAACCGATTCTGCTAGATAATTGTGTATTGCCATGAAACGAAATAGAAATACTTTCTGCGGTAATAATAGTGTTTGGATTTTCTTGAATAGTAGTGGGACACATGATCTAGAAATAAAGTCCCAGCATTAGCAGTGATTTTACTATCAAATTAAGCTAAGAAATTGAGTTAAAATTCTTATGTTTGGTACGACTAAATATAAAACATTAAAATTAGATTAGTTTGACTACTATTTTTACTGGGACAAGAATGTCCCAGCGTTATAAATTGTTATTTGCTGCAATTGACGTTTCGGTATTTAAAAGCAAGTAAACATTTCGTTGCATGCGGGTTTCGACCTTTTCAAAGTGTACTTGATGATGAGGACTCGTACGCTGAAAACACATGCTACCCATATCTGGTACAAATCGTTAAATTCGTACGATTCATTACCATAAAGTTAACCTTGGAAATATATAGAATGTACGTGAACAATAAAATGGACGTATACAAGGGCAACGCTAATAAATAATAAACCAATAAAAACAACTAACTATCTCTCGTACAATACAAAACAATATGACTGATAATGTTCCTACATAATGTATTTAGAGAGAAGTCTAAGTCTAAAATACATATCTTATATATTAAACCCTTAAATTGGAGGGTGTTGTACGAACAGATGGTCGTATAATAGGCAGGAAACTGAAAATTGGACAGGAGGAAATCAGGATTAACGATCTTAGAAGGGAAGTGGCTGAATTGCGACCCTTGAAATTAGATTTTTTTTTCTCATCATAATGTAATTTCATATATTGCTTGATCTATTATTTCTAATACATATAAGTTCGTTATCAAACGGTTCCGATTAAAACGAGCTTCGCAAAACACACGAATTAATTTTAGATTAACAGGAAACATGTGCGGTTATTACACCAGAACACACCAGATTCGAATCATCGAATAAAATGAGAGAAATATCTAATATGTACATTTATTAAAAGCAAAGCTTCTACAAAAAAGTTTGAAAGCCGTTAAAAATATTTTAATAATTACAAATGTCAAAATAGGAAAAATTATTTGTTTTATCATTTGACAGATATATTTTGACAGCTACATGTTTTAGAACTGTCAAAAAATAAAGACCGTTTCTACATTAAAAAACATCATTTTTATAACTTGAAAGCTATGAGAAATATTTTAATAATTACAAGTGTTAAAATGGGAAAACATAATTTCTTTCACAATTTGACAGGTATCAGAATTTTTTTTACAGTTCCGACACTTAAGATGTAGTTTGACAGTTATAATCCTCAAATTTGAAAAAAAAATCATTTTTATAATGTGAAAGCTGTCAGAAATGTTTTAATAATTACAAGTGTCAAAATAGGAAAAGATAATTCCTTTTACAATTTGACAGGTGTCAGAAATTTGTTTACAGTTCCGACGCTCAAAATTTTACAGGTGTTAGATGTATATAGTTTGACAGTTACAATCTTCAAATTCAAAAAAAAACAATTTTATAATTTCGACAGCTCGCAGAAATATTTTGACAGTTACACGTTTTAGAACTGTCAAAAAATGGAACCTCTTTCTACATTAAAAGATAATAATCCCTGCATGTATTGAAATTGTGAAAAAAAAAAATTATAAAATTGAAAGTTGTCAATGTGTGTAATAAATACAAATATCAAAATAGAAAAAATTATTTGTTTTACAATCTGACAGCTGTCAAAAAAATTTCAATCGTTACGATACTCTACATTTAACAGCTGTTAAACTTATGTATTATGACTGTTATAAATACTCAAATTTGAAAACAAAAAATAAATTCGACAGCTCACAGATATATTTTGACAGTTTAAACCGTAAAAAATTACTGTCGCTACAATTTAAAAACCGTCAAAATATTTTAATTACTGTAGCCGCAAAAATCGGCAAGAAAGTAGTATTTTTATATTTTGACAGCTGTCAGAAAAATTTTCAACATAAAGCATTAAAATTGGAAGGAAAAATGACTATTTTTATAAATTGAAAAAAAAAACTCAGAAATATTTTGATAGTCACAAACGTCAAAATATGAAATTCACACTTCAACATTGACTAGCATCCTAAGAACAAGTAACTCTGGACAGCTGTCAGACATATTTTTATGATTAAATGGGACGTTGTAAGACAAACCAAATAGTTTCTATAATTTGACGGCTACAATTGTCGAATCTGAGAAAAAATGTTTTTAAATTTGACAGGTGTCAGAAATATATTTCGACAATTTGAACTTATTGAAAGGTGAACATTTTTTATCATTTGAGAGCTGTTAGATCTATTGTGTCAGTTTTTAGTCGAAACTTGACAGCTGTCAGAAATATTTTACAATTTGATCAGCAATGACAAATCTGGAAAATTGTCGGCGTTCAGAAATTTGACAATAGTTACATTATCTGTGACAATCGCAGATTAATTGATTTTTAACAGCTATCAGATGTATTGTCACCGTTGACGAGTACAATTGTCAAATCTGAAAAATGACTGTTTTTATAATTTGACAGGTGTCAGAAATATAGTAAAATTTGAACTTATTGAAATGTGAAATATCTTTTTAATTTGACAGCTGACATATATTTGTTGACTCGTCAGTTGTCACGTCGTGATAATAATTCTTACATCCGCCAAAATAAGAAACTTGTTGAAATGCAATAAATTTTTATAATTTGAGAGCTGTCTGATCTATTGTGTCAGTTGTATTAGTCGAATTTAAACAAAAGTACTAGTTTTTCAAATTTGACAGCTGTCAGAAATACTGTAATTCTTACAATTCGACAGCTCCAATAGACAAATTTGTAAAATGCTTTTTTTAGATGTAGTTTACAATTTGACAATCCTTCGGATATAACTTGATTGTTATATCTGTGACAATCGTGGATTAATTGCGTTTCCACTTTGACAGCTCAGTCATAAAACATTATCACTTTTGTCTTGTCGCCGAACAAGACGGAAATAATTTCATCACGTAAAGCTATTATTTTATAATTTGAAGGTGTGGAAAAGTGTTTTTTTTTTACGATTTTTGACACCTGTCAAATCTATGTAATACATCGTTACGTCACTTTAAATATGGAGGGAAAAAAAATATGACCGATTTAACAAAATTTACAGCTGAAAGAGAGCCCGGAATATTATAAAGAAATAACCGATTTTCAAAGTTGTATTTGACAATTTGACAGCTGTCAGAAATATTTTGACAGTTACGCTATTATTAAACCGTAAAAAATTACTGTCGCTACAATTTAAAAACCGTAAAAAATATTTTAATTACTGTAGCCGCAAAAATCGGCAAGAAAGTAGTATTTTTATATTTTGACACTTGTCAGAAAAATCGTAACCCCCCGCATACATTAAAATTGGAAGGAAAAATGACTATTTTTATAAATTGAAAAAAAAAACAGTCAGAAATATTTTGATAGTTACAAACGTCAAAATATGAAATTCACAATTCAACATTGACTAGCATCCTAAGAACAAGTAACTCTTGACAGCTGTCAGACATATTTTTATAATTAAATGGGACGATGTAAGGAAAAACAACAATAGTTTCTATAATTTGACGGCTACAATTGTCAAATCTGAGAAAATGCTGTTTTTACAATTTGACAGCTGTCAGAAATATAGTAATTCTTACAATTTGAAAGCTAAAATAGACAAATCTGTAAAATGCTTTTTTCCTTTCCAATTTGATGACAGTCGCGGATTAATTGCGTTTCCACTTTGACAGCTCAGTCGTAAGTATTATCACTGTTGCCTTGTCGCCGAACAAGACGGAAATAACTGTCATCACGTAAAGCTATTATTTTATAATTTGAAGGTGTGGAAAAGTGTTTTTTTTTTCGATTTTTGACACCTGTCAAATCTATGTAATACATCGTTACGTCACTCAAAATATGGAGGGAAAAAAATATGACCGATTTAACAAAATTTACAGCTTGGAAGAGAGCCCGGAATATTATAAAGGAATAACCGATTTTAAAAGTTGTATTTACAATTTGACAGCTGTCACAAATATTTTAAAATCTAAAAATAACCGCCGAAAATGAACACTTTTGTACAATTTGGCATCTATCAGATATATTGCGATAGCTATAATTTCCGAATCTGAATGAGTGTTTTTACAGTTTGACATTAATTTGACAGCTACAAATATTTTAAACTAATCTAACTACGGTGGCACTATTAGGCGATGATTAAACGTAACAAATATGTACTTGCATAATTTTTTTCGTTTTTCCTTAAAAAACTAACACCGATATTCTTTTGTTTGAAATAGTGAAAGTAGAAAATGACATGTGATCTAGATGTTACGGGCTCATGTAACGCATGTTAAGCTCGGAATTATTATGTGGAATACAACACTTGCCTCGTCGTTTCCTAGTCAAAGGAATCCGGCAATTTCTCCGCTTTTAATTTAATATTCCACTGACAATAAGTCAAATTTACATGTACCTATGTAATCAGTTTTTTTTTTCGTTTTATTTTAAATCGTTTCTAACAACAATTTCCTTTGTTTACAGGTGAGAGACCATAGATGCTTTCTATTTTAATCCGACGCTTTAAGAGATGTGGTAAGATATTTAGCTTGCTTTTACTTCTTGTGTGGTAGTATATTTAGTAGTAGGTATTGGCGTAATTTTATTCTCGCATCTTAAGAAGTTGATATTCGAGCTGATGCTAACCCGTTTAGTCCTACGCAGTTTTTTTTTTTGTTTTGACGCATAATAGAGGTAGTACCACTACGCTGCATTACCGTCTTGTTTTCGCCTTCACTAGGGGGATTGTAAACACGATACATCCCATCGTATAATAATAAAAGAGAATGAATAACAGGTGCGTCCTTTGCTGCTGCTCTTCAACAACGTGAAATCACGTTTATTTAGATCTTCCCACGCTAAAAGAACTGAACAAATATCGTCCGTACGTACTTCTAGTTTACTAAGGGATATATCTAAGAGGGATTGAATAGGTGGGTGTACAGCTTGAATTAGGTCGTTTGTTAAAATATAAAAATTACATTTTTTTTTATTACGCGGTTGTTCGATGACGTTTGTATGAGTATATTTATACAATTAGTAATACATAGTTGATTCATTATGATTCTTTTTGCGTAGTTTTATGTTTGCTCAAGATATCGGTTTTATCATTTTTTCTGCGAGTAAAATTTATTTTAAAGCTACTGATGAGTATTTTTGTTTAGGTTATTCCGATCTGTTAAGATATTGAAATGGGAGTGCATTATCACCTTTTTTGAATTGGCGACATTTTTTTTTTTTTTTTTTCTAGATTGGAGGTCCTGTATAGAGAAAATAATATTCTAAACAATAGATTAAAATATGCCTTTCAAATATGTTAAAACATCGAAACTAATCTATACACGGTGCTCAGCAATTGGTATCGGAATTTTGTCTTTTTCTAATACAAAACATGAACCAGAAACGATTAAAAATACTAGTTCAACGGTCGAAGAGTCATCAAATTAACACTCAATTAGCTTCATTTTAAATTTTAACTTTTGCATTTACCATGAAGTGGTAGTCACGTTTTTGGCACAAAACTCTAGCTAAAATATGCAATTTAAGGGACGTATTGGATCCAACAACAACAAACAATTATGATCTCCTGTTTTGCCATTAAAGGTGGCACCGATAGTTCACAATTAAGATTACCTGGAATAAGTCTTGTTTTCTTCTATATGGTGTTTTTTTTTACGTATGGTCTGGGGTCAAATTTTCTCTCAGTTTTCAGTTTGTTGTTTTCATATTTTTCTTCCCTCCTGTCACTTTTTAAAAATTGAAAATTGAACGTTTTCCAAGTTATTCCAAGTTGTGTCGCATGGTTTCGGATTTTTGTAGAATAATAGAAAAACTTAGCCCTTTCTACACCCCCTCCCACCCTATTTCTGGAGAAGTAAAACCTGCAAAAACATTTCTTAAATTGGTATTAAATAATAATATTTCAGGAATTGGAAGATGAAATTATATTATGAAAAGAATTAAATTTGGCCAACCTAGCCCCAACATTTTGCAAGAATAAAATTGACCTAATCGAACGCAAAAACAAATTGACGTTCCCCTCCACATTTTTTCCTAGAAAATTGAACTTTTGCTGCCGGATGATCGAGATTTGTTCTTCGATTTGTTCCTTCTTTTCTTCACTCCTCATTCCATCCTCAGACAAATCTAACTGTTGTGAGGTGTTTCAGGTCATCGACATAGTCCCAGAGCTTGTATAAAATACTGGAAAAAATATGATTTAAATTAAATAAGAAGAATTTGAAAATTTCTCCTTGGCAATTGAGAAAAATTAAATTTTGCCGCCTCCCCCTCCTTTCACGTTTTTACAAGTCTCACCTTTGTAAGGTTTTCCAAATTGTTCTACATAGTCCGATAGCTCAGACCCAAGATATTAAAAAATTCTGGGAAAAAAATGTTTTTTTTTTCTGGTTCTGTCTGCTCTTTTGTAGAAATCTAGCTTGCTGTTTGTCTTGAAATTTTCCTGCCCCCGTCTCCTCCCTCGCCCCCTGATCCGTTTTTTTTTCAAAATATAACTTTTATTAAGTGGTACTTCGATTGCTTTACATAATCCCATAGTTAATAAATCTAAGATGTGAAAAAAAAACTCATGTTCCCAGCCTTTCATTAGAAATCAATCTGTTCAAAATTTTCGAAAAATTATCTTTCTGAAAAAAATTAGTTGCTTCCTTCCTTTTTTTTAATTTGATTGTTTCCAAATTGTTTAAGCATTCCGATACCTCAGACCCAAGATTTTACAAAAAAATTTGGGAAAAAATCAACGACCAAATTTATTTGGCTGGCAGTTCTAGTCCTTCAAATATGTTAAATCTCAAAAAGCTATCAATAAAATAATTAAGAAATCAATCTGTCAAGTCCTTCATTTATTCGAGTTCCTTACTATATAAATTTTTTGACATATTGACCTTGTACCAAATCAACGACCAAATTAATTGGGTTGGCAGTTCAAGTCCCTCAAAAATGTTAAAACCCACAAATTCATGAACGATTAACAATTTCCTTATTTATTCAAATTTCTCAGCACCGACCACGACTAGTATTTTGACATATTGGCTTCGTACCAAATCAGGAACCAAACAAATTCTAGCTGCCTTCTTAACTCCCTCAAAATAATTAAAAAAATATTTGGAAGCATCATAATCTCTGTATTTATTCGAGTTCCTCAGTATCGATCACTAAAAATGTTTTATATTATTGGCCTCGTACCAAATCCACGATCAAATTCATTTGATGGCTAATTTGAGTCCTAAAATTTTGACCGTACTGGCCTTCTACCAAATTAACAACCATATTTATTTGACGGCCAATTTGAGCCTTGAAAAAGAGTACCAAATCAACAACCAAATAAATTGAGTTGGCATTCCCTTAAAACTATTAAAATTCGAAAAATCGTAGATGTTATTGTTAAGCATCACAATTTCGTTATTTATTCGAACCTCTCACTACCGATCACGATTAATATTTTGACGTATTAGTCTGGTACCAAATCAACAACCAAATAAATTAGGTTGGCGGTTAAAGTTCCTCAAAACGGTTAAAACAAGAGAAATCATGGAATCATCGACGTATTGAACTCGTACCAAATCAGCAACCAAATCCCATTTACTTGAATCCTTCAAGTACCAAACAAAGCGATGAGATAATTAGAGCGTTACGGTTGGCTGAATTATTCAAGTGCGACGATACCAACCACAGATAATATTTTGAAATGTTGGCCTCGTACCAAATCAACAACCAAATCCGTTTAATTAACGATTTGACTTCATTAAAATCACTATATATTTGAGCCGTCATGATTCGTTTCTGTATTCGAATGCTTGGAATATCAACTAAAGATAATATTTTAATATGTGATCTGGTACCAAATTTATTTAATTGGCCAGTTAGAGCCCCATAAAGAAAGTTAAAATCCAAAGAACTCTCTACATGGAACTATTAATCATCATAATTTCTTCATGTATTCGAATTCTTCCTTACCGACCACCGTAAATAATATTTTGGCACATTGATATTGTACCAAATTAGCAACCAAATAAATTGGGTTGTAGTTTAAGATCTTAAAAAAAGACATTAATACCCGGAAAATCATGAAAGCATCATGATTTTTTTTATTTATTCTAGTCTCACCAATGACATATTGGCTTAGTACCAAATCAACGACCAAATTTCAGTTGGTCAGCGAATAATGAAATACCAATGAGATATATAAACTATTTCGTTTATTTAGTCGAAGGCTTCAAGATTAATCATTGATATTTTGGTATGAGACCCTCCTTGTACCAAATCCAAAACCACAAAATCAAAGTTAAAGATCGTCGATGAAATTATTATTCTAGAAATTTCACAATTCTCTTATTTATTTACCTAACTGACTCGTGTTGTTGGAACATATTAGGTTTGTACCAAATTAACGAACGATCTAGTTCCTGTGATTTCCAGTATCATACGTGGTCCTTGTACCAAATTAACAACCAAATAAATTGGGTTGCGGTTTAAGATCTTAAAAATAAACATTAATACCCGGAAAATCATGAAAGCATCATGATTTTTTTATTTATTCTAGTCTCACCAATCACATTTTGACGTATTGGCTTAGTACCAAATCAACGACCAAATTTCAGTTGGTCAGCGATTAGAGCATTTCAAAATAATGAAATACGAATGAGATATTTAAACTATTTCGTTTATTTAGTCGAAGGCTTCAAGATTAATCATTGATATTTTGGTATGAGACCCTCCTTGTACCAAATCCAAAACCACAAAATCAAAGTTAAAGATAGTCGATGAAATTATTATTATAGAAATTTCACAATTCTCTTATTTATTTACCTAACTGACTCGTGTTGTTGAAACATATTAGGTTTGTACCAAATTGACGAGCGATCTAGTTCCTGTGATTTCCAGTTTCATACCTGGTCCTTGTACCAAATTAGCAACCAAATAAATTGGGTTGCGGTTTAAGATCTTAAAAATAAACATTAATACCCGGAAAATCATGCGAGCATCATGATTTTTTTTATTTATTCTAGTCTCACCAATCACATTTTGACGTATTGGCTTAGTACCAAATCAACGACCAAATTTCAGTTGGTCAGCGATTAGAGCATTTCAAAATAATGAAATACGAATGAGATATTTAAACTATTTCGTTTATTTAGTCGAAGGTTTCAAGATTAATCATTGATAATTTGGTATGGGACTCTCCTTGTACCAAATCAGCGACCAAATCCGTTTGCCTGCCAAATAAATTAGAAAAAATCGAGGATTATATAATTAAGCATCATAATTTTCGCCATTTATTCTAGTCTAATATATTGTGACGTGTTGGCATTGTACCAAATCAGAAACCAAATTTATTTGGTTGTTTTGAGTAGCTTAAATCCGAAAAATAAAATTTAGAGGTAATGGATAACATTATTGGAAGGTCTTGATCTTTTTATTTTATTTATTTGAATATCTCTCATGTGGTTCTTGTACCAAATTAATAACCAAGTTAATTTGGTTTTGCGGATTGAATCGCATAAGAAGAGTTAAAACTCATCGCTATTTCCCTCCATGATATTTTGACATATTGGCCTAGTACCAAATCAACGACCAAATTAAATTGATTCAAATCCTTAGAAGTGTTGGGAATTATTTCGGTGCCTGTACATCATTCACAGATAATATAATATTTTGACATATTTATGATTGTACCAAATCGACGACCAAATTCATTTAATCGGCAGTTTGAACCCCTCAAAAGCGTTGATTGAAAGAAGTGATTTTAATAATTTAAATGTCATTTATAATAATTTAATTCACGTCTAAAAATTTTATAAAATTAAGCTCTTGATTAGACCCACCTTTTTCATTGTTTTTGGACATTTTTTTGTTGATAATCATGGCTACAAATTGGTAACTTATTTCGTTCAACCCGTATGAGCACGACCTTAAAAACTATACTAGTTTTAAATCGTGCACTCACACAATTCAAGTGCTCTCTCTGCGTGCGTGTTGTTAGAGACCGCAGGAAAGATTCGAAACGTTTTAAGCCGAGTATAAACCGAAGTAGAGGTTAGTTGTATTACCTCCGTGCCGTGGCCAGAGCAAGAGGCAACAACCAAACAACTAGTTCCGAGCAGTTACTTTCGTGACACGGCCATGTTGCATTATGTATAACTCGCTCTAAATACCTCTTCCGTTTTAATTTGAATTCTCGCTCTATCTAATCCTATTTTGTGTTAAATAAAGAAGTGTTTTTAAAAATGTTTTTTTAAAAAAATATTTTACGTCTAATTTAATTTAATTTTTTAAGTAATAATTAGTAGTTCTTTTTTTGTTCTTAATTGTTAATTGTTAATCTAATCTGTGATAATAGTGGTTGAAACAAATAACAATAAATAATAACAGGATATCATTAAATGCCCAAATGGAAAATGGACGATATGAGAACCGGAGTCGTTCTGATAAAATGTGAGTATGCATTTTTATTTTTAAAATTAAAATCGAAACGAACCCCACGCTGCGTTCAATTGTTTTGTCGCTAATTACGATGATATCTAACGCGGAGGAATTCGTAACCATAAACACCTTACCTCGTATACTGTTCTTGTGTTAATAAAATAAATAATCGGAGATTTATTAATAATTTCGTCGGTGAAAATACGAATTTAACTTTCGCTATTTTCGCTGTACAATTTTAAAATATACTCGACGCGTTTATCTTAGGAACGTCGTCGTATTCGAAGTCGGTTGGTTGTGACTGCTAAAGATAGCGAATTTGTTTATGTTTGATCGATATGCGTATTAGGGTTTTTACTATCTATCGTAAAATATGAGCTTTATCACGATTCTATTTTTAGTTTTTTTATTTTTATTAGGGTGGAAGCTATCCGGTTTCGTGTAAAATGGAAAAATCTATTAATATTTAATAGACGATTCAAATTCGGCGATTACCTAGTTGGATTTTAAATTTTGACGTTTTAAACGTCAAATTAAAACGTCAAATTTTTGACGTTTTAAACGTCAAATTTGTCAAATTGATCTTGTATGCATCAGTTTCCCTACAACTTTGGTACCTATGCAGGTTTGTACTCGGTAAATGGTACAAGCACGTTTTATTAAGGCCAAAATGAGCATGAAATAGGAGAAAGGCATATTTTTCTAAAAAGTAAGGGAAATGCAAAATGAAATGAAAAAATATTTCAAGGTCATCTCATTTTAAACGCAAACATTGCAATTTTCGTTTTTTTTTTAATATTTAAGTCAAAAATAATTAGTTAAGAATTCGATTTTTTTTCGACTAATTTTTGTTATTATTTTACAAAATTCGGGAGCAATATGGAATTGAATTTTAAATTTTGAAAAACAACTAACTTCTGTTTTTTTTGTCTAATATTATTTAGGAAAACTTTCGAACAATTTCGAACCAATTTTAATAAATTATTAAAGAAAATTATTAAAAGTGGGGGGAGGGGGCAAGTTAAAAATGAGTGGCGTTTGTTTTTTTTCAGGTTAATTAATTTTTAATATTTTATTTAAAAACTCTAGAACGATTTTATTATTTTTTTTAATGAATAATAAATAGTCCGATTGAATATTCAGGTCAAAAATATTCAGTTAAAAATTCGACTTTTTTACTAATTTTTATTATTGTTTTTTAATTCGGGAGCAATGTGGAACTGAATTTTAAATTTTTAAAAACGAGAGATTAACTTCTGTTTTTTTTTGTCTAATATTATTTTGGAAAACTTTCGAACAATTTCGAATCAATTTTAAAAAATTATTAAAGAAAATTATTAAAAGTGAGGGTGGGGGCAAGTTAAAAATGAGTGGCATTTGTTTTTTTTTCGGTTAATTAATTTTTAATATTTTATTTAAAAACTTTAGAACGATTTTTTTGAATGAATGATTTTAATATTTAAGTCAAAAATAATTAGTTAAAAATTCGATTTTTTTTACCAATTTTTGTTATTATTTTACAAAATTCGGGAGCAATGAGGAATTGAATTTCAAATTTTGCAAAACGAAATTTCTGGCTTTTTTTCTAATATTACTTTGGAAAACTCTCGAACAATAAGTTTTAATAAAATTTTAAAGAAAATTATTAAAGGTGGGGGGAGCGAGATAAAAATGGCATTTGTTTTTTTTTTAGTAATTTTTATTATTATTTTTTTTTAATTCGGGAGCAATGTGGAACTGAATTTTAAATTTTGAAAAACGAGAGATAACTTCTGTTTTTTTTTGTCTAATATTATTTTGGAAAACTTTCGAACAATTTCGAACCAATTTTAATAAATTATTAAAGAAAATTATTAAAAGTGGGGAGAGGGGGCAAGTTAAAAATGAGTGGCATTTGTTTCTTTTTCGGTTAATTAATTTTTAATATTATTTTAAAAACACTAGAACAAACTTAAAACCCAAATTTTAATAAAACGGATTTTTCCTTTTTCAAGTAATTTTTAAGGGTTTGAATTATTAAAAAGTGGAGAGAAACAGCGGGGAGTGGTGAGAGGGCTTAGTTGAAAATGAGAAGTATCTGTTTGGTTTTGTCGTGAATTAATTTTTTATTTTTTGACTAATTTTTAATATTATCTTGCTAAATTCTAGAACAATGCAAAACAAGTCAACCTCAAATTTTGAATTTTTTTTTTATATCTTGCTTGCAATTTTTAATCAAATTTCGAAGGGAACTTTTAAAAGTTTAAATCATGAAACATTGTCTGTTTTGGCGTTGTTTCACTTGCAATTTTCTTTTTTTTTTCTTTAGAATGAATAATAATAGTCCTATTTAATTTTTATTATTATTTTACAAAATTCGGGAACAATGTGGAACTGTGGAACTATATTTCAAATTTTGGAAAAACAAGAGCTATCTACTGCTTTCTTTTTTTTTCTAATATTATTTTGGAAAATTTTAGAACAATATCTAACAACAAGTTTTAAGAAAATTATTAAAAGTGGGGGTCGAGCCTAAAAAATAAGTGGCACTTGTTTTTTTTTTCGGTTAATTAATTTTTAATATTATTTTAAAAACACTAGAACAAACTTAGCAGACCAATTTTAATAAACTTTCCAAAGGGAGAAATTTTTCTCTTTTCAAGTAATTTTTCAAGTAATTACTAAAAAGTGGCGAGGAACAGCGGGGAAGGGTGAGGGGGCTTAGTTAAAAAATTTTCTAAATATTATTTTGCATGCAAATAATGTGGAGGCAGGGGAGCCAGCTAAAAATGAGCAGTATTTTTTTTTCTTTTTTCTCCGGTTAATTAATTCTTAATATTATTTAAAAAAAAAGTCTGGAACGATATAGAACAAATCTTAGACAGCCCACTCCCTTCAAAAGCTGAGCTAAAAATCGGAGCTTCCGTTTCTTGTTAATTTAATATAAAGGAGTCCAATTTCAATATTTAGGTAAAATATAGTCAGTTCCAAATCCGATTTTTTTTTAACTAATTTTTATTATAATACATTTTTAATACTATCTTGTAAAAGTGGGGAGTTTAAAACGGATTTTCTGTTTTTTTTTTCGACTATTTTTTTAAAATTAAATTTCGAAAGAGTAGGGCAGGTATATAATGTAATTTTTCACCGCCAATTAAATAAGCAATATTTCAAATTTTTTAAAAATGGTTGCCTATCCAAGGCCTTAAACATCTCGTTTGCATATATTTGTGAAGATAATAGTTGGAATCGAGTCGCCGGTGGCACGAAGGTTTCTTGGGTATGCCGTGATAGCAAACTTGGTGGTTCGATTCCACTCACGGACGCTATATTTTTAAAAAATTTAAAATATTGTTTATTTAATTGGCGGTGGAAAATTACATTATATAAATATACGACCTAAAAATTAGTTTTTATTTCGACTAATTTTTAATCATCATGTTTGAGCAACTATGACTTTTAAAATTTTGAATTATGAAAAAAGAGGTATCGCATTAAAATTGGATTTTCTGTCTTTTTTCCCTTGCTAAATTTTAATATTGCGTGTAATAAATTTTAATCAAATATTGATAAGCCTCCAACCCCTTCTTAGGTAAAACAAAAAAATCATAAAAACATTAAAACAATGTGGAACAAACCTGAAGTAATCGGAAGCAAATTTTTGTTCTGAACTACAAACTGTTCTTTTTTCCACTAATTTTAAATATTATTTTACAAAATTTGGGAACAACATAAAACAACTTTTAACATTTTTTATTAATGTTATTTTGCAAAACTCGGAAACCTTTAAAATGTTAAATTTTTAAGCTGTTTTTTTAAACTCTAGAACAATGTAGAAGGAACCTAGTTTCCCACCCCTTTTAAAAGGGTAGTTTACAAAAAAAGGGGTTTAATTTTTGTTTTCCTATTCATTTCTAATAAATATTAGTTTGCAAAATTTTGAAACAATGTAGGAAACAAAACCTTGAACAAACAAAAAGAGAGACGAGGAAAAATGCTAAGTAACCAAAATTGCAAAAATGGTACACCAATACGCTCTCTTTATTTGTATACGTAAATGTAAATTTTATTGCCATTCATTTATTGAGTAATTTAAAGAAAAAGAAATATTAAAGTTAGGTTAGGTTAGGTTAGGAGTGGGGTGGCATGCGGGCCTGTTTCACTGCGACCTTTATAGGTCTATTGTGATCCTCTTTACCTTAGAGAACGCTCTCTAGTTTCGCCTTCTTAATCAGACTTATTAATGGATGATGGCCCTTTTTTGGTTAAGAATTCACGTACCATAATGGCTTCGTGCGAGGGGAATCACTGTCTGATCTTCTGGGACGAATTCACTGTTATGAACAATTACCTTTGAATCGAAGAAAACGGTCTCATCTTCTCTTTTGATTCTTCTGGTGATTTTGATACTGCACTGTGACCTTTTATTTTAGCTGAAATGCTTGCCCGATTCCTTTGGGACATGTTTAACATGTCCTGATAGAAGGAAAACGAATTACTCGCTTTGATGTTTCCAACTATCGTCCGGTTTCACTAACATCGAGATTTGAGTTTGCCATGCTTTCTGGATTACGAAAGCATTTGGAACACAGAAGTGTTCTTACTTCTAGCCAGCATGGTTTTAGACGTAATGGCGTCAGATTTTGGGGAAATTTAGTGTGCTCGAAGGATGCGTTTTTAGTATAATAGACTAAATCTAACAAATAGTACTACGGATGCAGTGGGTATCAAGCTGTTCAACAGGCTTCCGAAACACTTGAAGTTTTTGGCGTCGCTGTTCGATAATCGTCGTCACAAGGTCCTCACGACTACCACGAAATCGACCAAACCCAAACCAACAGTCACATTATGTCCCTAACAGACACATTAACTGTCATGTTTGCTTCAAACCCTTCTTCAAACATCTTCTTCTGAAAAATAATGTTTTTCGTTTATTTTAAAAAATTCTCCTTTTTTTTCCTTTATGATAACTACAATGGTCAAGGGAATTGACAATTGAAAAAATCCTACCAGCGATGTAGGGACTCGATTAACGCGATCGAATCGGAATTAATACCGTCGATGCCGTACTGAATCGAAGGTCGAGGCAAAATCGATCGAGTGACTCAACCCCAGAGCGTTGCCAATTTCTTCCATGATAATACAAGTTTTTGTGGAAGCCAAACTGTTCGTCGAACAATAAGTTCTTTTGGATTCCTTTGGGACATTTTGAACACATCTTTGCAATGCTCAACTCTTCAATTCTCTTCAAAATTTTTGATCGTCTGTCACGAAGCGCGCACAGCCCTTTCCGTTTGTCCAAATCTTCCGGGTCAAAATTCGATAGACTGTTCATTTCGGTATCCCAGTTTCCTCTCTTCAATTAGGAAGAATTTCTTTAATTTTCAGGATGTTTGCGAGTGGTGGCCTCTCGGTAATCGTCTTCAGAAGGTCCTCACGATCGTCACGGAGAATTCGCTCAAATTTTGAGGTTAAGTCGATGAAGGGTTAGGTTAGGTTAGGTTAGGAGTGGGGCGGCATGCGGGCCTGTTTCACCGCGACCTTTACAGGTCTATCGTGATCCCCTTTACCTTAGAGAACGCTCTCTAGTTTCGCCTTCTTAATCAGACTTATCATTTTTGAGAGCGGCTCTTTTGTCCTCGCGGGGTTCTCTATTCCCATTACTAGAAACCTTGCCGTCGCAGTGGCACAAAACATGAACTGGGATTTCTTCTTCCTCTGCAGGGAGCATTTTCTGCCAGGCCTATGTTAAACATATGCCTATTCAGTCTGCAATGATCGGTCATCAGACTTCAGTCTTCAGTAAACTTAGGCCTCTGTTCCCTTAGGTACTCCTTAGCCTGTCTTTGTCCTGGCGATCTTTCCCACCATTCCTTGGACTTGTTTTGTGACCATTCGTAGATGGACCTCTTAATTTACTCCCAGTCCTTCTTATCTGGTATTATAACCTGATATTTTCTATCTAGGTTAAATTTCTGAACCATGGCGTCGCTTGGCGTCCCCGTTAGGAGCCCCGCCTTCAGTTCATCTAGTAGTTTTTGATGTTCTGCACCGTGCGATTTACTTATCGGTGCTTGACTGTGCATGAGTCTGTAAGCTGCAGATCTAGCGCTTCCTTGTATAAAGATTTGTAGCGGTGGCAGGTTTAGAAAGAAATATTTAACACAATCTTATTTTTCTTGTATAACATGTAATGGATGTAATGTCTATGTTGTGATATTACAAAAATTGCATTTAATTGTTGTGAAGAAGGACTTGCTTATTTTTGACATTTAAACGTCAAATTTGACATCTAAACGTCAAACTCGACATTTAAATGTTTATGGATACAATTCTGAATTTTCAAAATAATGGGCCCTCTCATCAGGGAAATCACTTTTTAGTCAGTGATAGTACTGTTTTTCCTCAATTCTACTCGATCTATTTCGATTAATTCAACTCCACCTACATCCATACATACACGACAACACACACACACACACACACACAATAACTCCAACTAAATACTCGACAGAAACGTAACAAATTAATCGCGTGCACGTTCATTAATTTTGTAGGACACAAATTACGAGGTAACCATTAACCATTAAAGTATATAATGTATTTGTACATACATCTATATTAGCGTGCATGTGTGTGTGTATGTATGTATATAAATAATAGATCTGAGGTGTGCAATGTACTCTCGCCACTTAATTAATAGACGGCATCAGCGTTCGCTGTTGTTACGCAATTCTGACAGCCGAACAGCTGTCGTGTCGATGAATATTATAACGAGTCTCACAACCACCTGTTGTTGTTAATTTCTTGCTACGGTCGTACCTATGTATTATCCAGATCTATTGTGCACCTCGCTTTTTTTTTTTTTTTTTTTTTTTTGTTGGGGTACAATCGATTTGAACCACATGGTGTTACAATATTAATATATGTATATTTAGGACTTCCCTAGAAAATAGGATTACGTCAATAATCACAATTCATCATATCGGTATGAATAAAATTCCAACGTCGGTCGGTCGCGGATGCGCAAACGGTGAGTCATCCGTGCATTCCTGTTATTGTTGTGCTGTTAAAGAACAGAAGAAGGAGAAGAAATACCGTACACTCTAGTCTACCATCATCATCATCATCTTGGTGCTGGGTCCCGCAGCGGCTAGCGTGGTAAACCAGCTTGTGTAGTTTTTTTTTTTTTTTTTTTTTTTTTCGTTTCTCCCTTTCGCGCTTGCCGAGTATATAGTGAGTAACAGGTTTCGTTTTTCTCGGAAACTCGTTTGTATCGCGACAAGTTGAAGACCTCAGATAAAATGCGTTCAATGAATTCGTACATCTTGTTCTATTTATATACGATAAACAAGTGGAAAAAAATCTTCACGTAACAGAATCGAATTATGTAGTTAATTTTGAAAGGAATTTTTGCATTTTTTAACACAACCTGCATGGATCTATTGTAACATTCCCCTTTTAGCTGTTAAGCTAGTTGGAGGCTTTTGATTAACCTTAGAATTAGAGATTTTCTTCCTGGATGTCAGAAACCCTCCACCAGTCCAAAAGTCCCCGAATGAAAGATGGATAGAAACGACTGTGATGTCTTAGGCGATCCTGATAACAGTGCCTTCGCCTGGCGTATTCTGCCAGTGGGAGGCCTTTCTGTTGACCTCCCATTTGTTAACTGCTTGTTTTAGGTGGCTCTTTTGCAACCCACAATAAGGATGAGGCCCAATGAAAAGCATTTTCGCTGCTTCTTTGTCAAGCTTATCTGCCTTTTTAGTTTCCTTCGATCCCTTGATGGCTTGAGATAGTGGTTAGGCCCACTGACCACAATACCCGTCCCCCGCTTCTTCTATTCTCACCGGAAACCCATTTAGTACGGCTTTCGATGACCACTTTGTAAGGGTTGGTCGAAATTGTATTGCATAGGGATCTTGTCCTTTGTAATATGAATTAGGTAGCTGATGTTGGGATCTTCAGGGTTTTTAAAGTGGTTTTAATCCCTTAAGTCTGTCCAGAAATATGGCACTTGACTTAGCCTGTTTTTGGATGTAAATATGCAACGGCGTCATTCCCAGCAGTAAAAAAAATAGAAGACTTAAGGAGAGATATAGTTGTACTGTCAGGAGGACTTGACATACCCAAACAGCAGCATCAGAGTGTGAGCTAAAATCATAATTAAAAATAGGAACGAAAAAAACAAAACTGATACTGAAGCTAGGCTATAGCTCAAACAAAAATTAGCAGTCAAATCCAACAGAGACAAAGAAACTATACTGCGAATGCCAGTTCGAAGAAAACAGAAACCAGAAAGCATTGTACAGGAACGCATAAAACAGGCGATAGTCGTGGAAAGAACCTACCAACTGATGAAGAAGAAGCAACAATCCACTGGAAAAACAAACAGAAAAACGAAATTCCTCCTCAGACCAAAGCCAAATGTCAGGCGAAATTGCACACTTGGCTTCTGACTCGATAATGCTCGAGCAAATACAGACCCGTAACCTGTCTACCCACAATATGCAAGCTACTGATTTTCATTCAAGTATTTAGAAGAGCAAAAAGTCGTTTTTTTTTTTTGGTTTTGGAGTAATGTTCAGAAGACCACAGGGAGGAAAAGGGGGGTGGTAATTTTTTTTTTCCATATCGATTCGAGTTTTGATTTTTAAATCTGGGAACAACTATAACAATTGGGGACAAATTTATTTCGGAGAATTGTGGTAAGGAGGCATCTCTTTTTCTACTGGTATTTTATTAATTTAGAACAATCTCGATAACTATCACAAGTTTGAATTAAGAGTGAACAATTAACGAGAATAATTTCGCGGATTGGAATCTTTAATTTTTGCCCCTCTCCCTCTCTCCTCATCTCTACTATGTAATTAAAAAACAAATTCGAAAAATGGGTGGTACCTTGGAAATTTCTGGAACAAACTTCCAAATATCTTCCAAACAATTTGAATAAGTGGGAATCATTTTTTTAAACATTTGAAACTTGACAACAAAACTGACGAAGTTGGCACCACAAGGTGGTCAAAAATCCTAGCAAGGATTGACGATTTATTGACCACTATTGACCATTAATGATTTCGATTGACCACCTTTTGTTTAGGCTATCCGCTGATATTTTGGGGTCTAATGGTGAAAATGCTATTTTTAATATATTTTCAAATATTGACCATCGTTTTTTTCACATTTTTTTTTCAAAATAAAGTTTTTTCGATTTTTTCGTTTACACAAAAAAAAATTTTGTTGCAGTATAGGATTGACCAACGTTTGACCATGATTGATCACCAAATAAGTTTTTCGAAAACTTAACAAACAGTCGAAAAAAATGAAAAAAAAAACAAGTTCATATCTCCAATAAAATAATGTCAAACCCAGAAAATCACAACCTCTTGCATCGAATTTTTCACAAATTTTGAGAGGTGGTCAAACGCTGAAAATAATTAGACTTATTGTCTAGTGTCTCTAGACCACAGAAAACTGAAAAATTATCGTTTGACCACCCTCCGGTTAAATTTTATCCATTACATCCATACATTATTTATGAACTTGTTTTTTTCGACTATTGTTAAGTTTTCAACAAAAATATTTGGTGGTCGATCATGGTAAAATGTTGGTAAACAAAATTTTTGTATTCTAAGAGAATTCAAAAACTTGGCTAATTTTAGTTTTCGTTAGACCCCAAAAATATGGGTATCGAGGTTGTAGCCTAAACAAAATGTGGTCAATGGAAATCGCTGATGATTAATAATTAAATGGTCAATCCTTTTTAGTATTTTTTTTTTCGATTTTTGAAACCTTGTGGTGCCAACTTGCAGTAAATTTTAAAATGAAGTTTGTAGTAAAAAAAATCGAAAAAAAACTTTTTTTTTGTAAATGTGAAAAGTGGTCAAACGATGTATCCGATGAACAAAATGTCTATATTGGCTAATTTTAGCATTTTCACTATTAGACCCCAAAGTATGGGTATAGTCTGGCTGTAGTCTAAAAAAATGGTGGTCAATGGATGGTCAATCCTTTCTAGCATTTTTGTCGATTTTTTGATCACTCTGTAGTGCCAACTTTTTTTCCATATCTTTTGAGGAGGGAGAATTTATTTTTCTCATTTATATATTTGGTGGTGAAAGGCTAAAATATTAGAAAAGAAATGGGGGAAGAGGGTGGTAAAATTTTCTTTTTCTTTTTTACCTTATCGATATAAGTTTTGATTTCGAAATCTTGGCCCAGATAGAATAATCTAAAATTATTATTAATTAATTAAATAAAAAATTAATAGCGTTGGTGTTGTTAGAAATTCAAAAATTTAATTCATTGGACATTAAATTTTTGTTGCAGGATAGGACATTAAAATGTGATCAAAGAAATTGAAGAAGCATTTTATGAAATCTATCTAGACATTTACTTATGTACAGGGTATTAAATTTAATGTTTTAATAGGGGATCTCGGTAACTATTAGAGGTATCTAAAAACGGACCACGCATCTACGATTTGGTTTTTCGAGAAGAGGATGATGGTGAAAACCAAATTTGGCTATCGGCTTTCGGTTTCGAGTTATCCCTGAAAATTTTAATTTTTCCCATTTTCGTTTAATCACGATATCTCGGCTATTCATGAAAATTTACAAAAATTACTTTTTAATCTTCAGGCACTTTTTTGATTAGAATGCTGGGCTATGTTGACATCCTTTATTCACAATAATAATAATGGTGAAGCTGCATTTGAAATATATTTTAATCGTTACTCGGAAAGGAGGCAACCTAATAAATCTAATTTTTAACGACTCATTAATTTAATTACATTCAACAAATCAAGATCGAAGAATTATAATTATTAAGATAATTAGGAATTTAATTATCAATGTTATTGGAATGGCATTGGCAAATCCTTCAATCTCAAGCCGTCAAATTATTAATTGCGTAATCACGACGACGTGCGTTATCAATTTTGAAGAAATATAAGTTTAGGCCGTACAAAGTGAGGAAACAACAGCAGCTCCTATTGACTGATCCTGAACGACGCTTAGAATTCTGCAATTGGTATCTTCAACAAATTCAATTTAATCCATCATTTTTTACAAAAATTATTTGGATTATTTATTTTGATTTCGAATTCTTGTCCCATTAACAATGCTAAATTTTTATTAAACAATTAAATTTAATTATCTGATTAATTAACCCCAACCGTGCCGTCGATGTTTAAATCATTAACGATTCGGCTTTAGTGTTTGGTGTGCCCTATTTGACAATCGTATTCTGGCATAACGAATTTATCAAGAAAAATTAAATGGTCAACCCATTATAACATCATAAACCAACATGTAGTCGAATTAATTTTATAAAGAACTGCCTTTGAATTAAGATTAGAAATTTATCTTTCCAGCAAGATTTTAGACCACCCCATAACACTGGAATAGTCTCAGGATTGCTGACTGAAAATTTTGGAGAGAACTGGATAGGTACGGGCGGACCAGTAAGGTGGCCACCACGTTCCCGGATTTGTCACCTTATAGATTTCTTTTTCTGGGGACATCTTAAAGACCGGTAATACAAACAAAATCATAATAACATTAACGAACTGAGAGAAATTTTACTTTTTATTCAGTGTCTTAATTCGAAATCTTGTATTCATATTCACAATGTAAATAATGGGAGCGTTTCGAGATTTGTGATTATATTGTTTCGAAACAATGGGCGCCAGTTCGATCATCTATTATAAATAATTTTTAAATAATTAAATTTAATTTATTCTCAACATGAAATTTAAAATATTGTGATTCGTCGATCTTCATTTGTTAAAAGTTCCAAAATTAATGAGATTTTCTTTCATTCATTCAAAAATTTAATTATTTATTAGGTTGTTGTCTTATTCCTGGGCAACGATTAAAATGTTTCACATGCAGCTTAAATCAAATTATTAAATTTGAATTAATTATGTCAACAATCATCATTTTCGTAATTGTCATAAGCCATCGCAAATTTATAATTTTCGATAAGGTGAAACAACAATCAAATAATCAACTTAAACTATTGATACTATTTATAAACCTATTGAAATTCGTGTTTGTTGAATGACACACGCCTACTAACAAAAAGCAGTGAAATGATGAAAATCAATGGAAAATGTTAATTTTTATTATAATAAAGTAAAAATGAACGAAAAGACCCCACATGATATATATCATTGAAATGGCAAAAATCCTAATTATTTAATGATATCATAGCCAACTATTCTATGTTCCATATAAATCAAAATAACTTTAAATCAAATACCTGGAATTTCGAAAATGTTTTTAAAAATTCTCCAACGCCATTGCATTCTAATCAAAAAAGTGCCTGAAGAACGTAAAAGTCATTTTTGTCAATTTATTCATAATATTTTAGCCTTTATCGTGATAAAATAAAATGGGAAAATCGAATTTTCAAATAGGATAACTCGAAACCGAAAGACTTATAGCTTTCATCTTCATCCAAAATCCCAAAAACAGATCGAGGATTTAATTCCGTTTTTTGATATTAAATTTTTTCTTACCGAGATCCCCTATTAAAACATCGAAATTTGCCCACCCTGTACATACCTAACTTTTATTATTATTCACGCAAAATCTTAAGCGTGATGTCATCAGAATTTTCAGTTTGCAGGTGTTCAAAATATTATCGACATCAGGTACTTATTAATACCTACCTGTGTAGATTTAAAAATCAGGAGATCCTGTTTTATATTTTAATTTTTCTTTTTATTTTCGTAAATATTTCTCCTATACTTTATATCGAAATGTTATAAAATTTTATCGATCGTTAAGATCTAAAATAAAATCGAACGCGTATTTGCGAAAAGCGTAAGGATACATAAAGTAGAAGCTGTTGAAACCTATAATTTTGTGCGAATTTAAAAAATGTGCAAACATCTAAATTCGACGAAAGCTCGTTAAATAGAAACATCTTATTCACACTTCGTATTATAATGTATGTATATTACACAGTCTGTCCCAGATCGAATGAGACTGGTCTAAAAAAAATTATACAAAACAAAATATATTTTTTAGACTCATCGATTTTGCTCTTCTCTTTTGGCTTCCATGGTGCACTTTGATGGTTGGACCGACGTGCATTTAACACATTTTTCTATTTTAATTCCTCCACTATGAAAAAGAGGACATCGTTGTTCTAAATACTTATGTTACATATCCCTAAAATAAGTACATAACATTCACGTAAGAGAAAAAAAATTAAAATTAGTAAATATACTTTTTCGGCCAGCTCAAACGCCAATCAATCTTTAGAACGAGTTCAAGGTGTTAACGCGCATACTTCCACTTTAAATATAAACCATAGATTTCGAGCAAACGTAAAAGGAGTTCTCCTTTGTGTGCACACTGCATGAAAGAATTTCATTTGAAACTGCTGTTCCTCTTTATTTCTTTTCGCGTCATTTAACTTGCAATAAAATTTACGAAAGGTATTATTATTTTAGTCGTCGTCGTCGTCGGGGTTGAGAGGAATTCCTCCTCGTCCTCCTCAAACGAAATCTGTTTATGGAAGTCGAACAATTAAAAATTAATCTAACTCTGTTCTGTTAGCTGAGAAAGTATACAATAATGCAGCATTTAACACGCATGTGGCTTGATGTGGTATAGATGAAGGACCAACTCATTGTACTCACCCGATGTGTATTATAGTTCGTTAACCTCTTTTTATCTTTACGAGCCCAATAGAGAACCGCCTGTTTCATAACACGAAAGATTCGAATCGCATCGGAAATCTTTTGTTGTCGGATATGAGCTGATTCATTTAGGGAAATCGGGTTCGTTTCAAAGCCGATTACGATTGCGAGGAATTTAATCAAAATATTTGTTTGTTTTTATAATATTTTTTTTATTATCGCTTCAAGTTTATTAACTGTCAAGAAATAACAAAAAAATGCACTTTTGAAAAAATGCTATTCTGTATTAGTTGTATTATTATCTCGCATTACCTCATATGACCTATTGAACTAGTTTAAACCAATGCCTTAGCTCATGTTAATATGTCATATAGATAGTCAATAAATATTCAATAATGTAAAATATTAAAAAGAAAACACTATAAAGAGGGAAAAAAAGTACAAAACTTAGCTTTTAATTTTATTTGCTCGTTCAGTATTCGGTTGATGATTAGGGCCCTCGAAACAGGTGTCCCGAATTAATTAACTAAACGTTACGGTGTCGTTGGTGTTACCGATTTTTTAACTGTATTTTAGTGTATTTAGTGAATAAAAAAAAATATCTTCAAAGATATTTAATTGTTCAGAACATGTTCCAAAATGGAAAAAGTTGAAATCCTTGTATAAATAAATAAGCTTGAAATTTTCAAACTTAAAAAATGCGCTGTCTAAAAATATATTAATGTTCAAAACTATTTAAAAATATTCAAAAAGTGTTCAAAAGAATTCGAAAATCATCAAAACTATTCAAAAAATGTTCTAAACTAAAAAAATTATTCAAAAATGCAAAAAAATGTCCAAAATTTGTACAAAACTGTTCCAAACTATCCAAAAATTTTCAAAAATGATTAAATCTATTCAAAAATGCTAACAAAATATCCAAAAATTATTGAAAACTACGAAAAAAATAACCAAAATTGTTGAAAACTAATCAAAACGTTTAAAAAAGTGATCAAAATTATTCAAAAAGTGTTCCAAACTATTCAAAAATTTTCAACAATGATTAGAACTATTCAGAAATGTTAAAAAAAATGTTAAGAACTAGTTAAATATGATCAAAACTATACAATCAAGTTAAAAAATGCTCCAAACCATTGAAAATTTTTTAAATCTATTAACAAATGTTCTAAGCTATTCAAAAATGCTAAACAAATCTCCAAAAATTGTTCAAAACTATTCAAAAATAGCCAACATTGTTGAAAACTTTTCAAAATGTTAAAAAAGTGTTAAAAACTATTTAAAAATATTCAAAAAAAGGTTAAAAATTATTCAGAATTGTTCAAAAATGCAAAATAAATGTGAAGAACTATTGAAAATTGATCGAAACTGTTCAAAAAAAATTTTAAGCTATTCAAAAATTGTTCAAAACTACGCAAAATTGGCCAAAATTGCTAAAAACTTTTCAAAATGTTAAAAAAAGTGTTAAAAACTATTATAAAATATTCAAAAAGTGTTAAAAATTATTCAGAATTGTTCAAAAATGTTCAAAAAATGTTAAGAACTAGTTAAATATGATCAAAACTATACACCCAAGTTAAAAAATGTTCCAAGCCATTGAAATTTTTTTAAATCTATTAACAAATGTTCTAAGTTATTCAAAAATGCTAAAAAATCTCCAAAAATTGTTCAAAACTATTTAAAAATATTCAAAAAAAGGTTAAAAATTATTCAGAATTGTTCAAAAATGCAAAATAAATGTGAAGAACTATTCAAAATTGATCGAAACTGTTCAAAAAAAATTTTAAGCTATTCAAAAATTGTTCAAAACTACGCATAATTGGCCAAAATTGCTAAAAACTTTTCAAAATGTTAAAAAATGTGTTAAAAACTATTATAAAATATTCAAAAAGTGTTAAAAATTATTCAGAATTGTTCAAAAATGTTCAAAAAATGTTAAGAACTAGTTAAATATGATCAAAACTATACAACCAAGTTAAAAAATGTTCCAAGCCATTGAAATTTTTTTAAATCTATTAACAAATGTTCTAAGCTATTCAAAAATGCTAAAAAATCTCCAAAAATTGTTCAAAACTATTCAAAAATAGCCAACATTGTTGAAAACTTTTCAAAATGTTAAAAAAAGTGTTAAAAACTATTTAAAAATATTCAAAAAAAGGTTAAAAATTATTCAGAATTGTTCAAAAATGCAAAAAAAAGTGAAGAACTATTCAAAACTGATCAAAGCTGTTCAAAAAAATTTTTAAGCTATTCAAAAATTGTTCAAAACTACGCAAAATTGGCCAAAATTGCTAAAAACTTTTCAAAATGTTAAAAAAAAAGTGTTAAAAATTATTCAGAATTGTTCAAAAATGTACAAAAAAATGTTAAGAACTATTCAAATATGATCAAAACTATTCAAAAAAGTTCAAAAAATGTTTTGAAAAATATTCAAAAATTGTTCAAAAAATAGCCAACATTGTACAAAAAAAAAAGTGTTAAGAAATTGTTAAAAACTTTTCAAAAAATGTTAAAAATTCAAAATTGATCAAAATTATTCATTCAAAAAGGTTGCAAAAACTTTTCAAAATGTTAAAAAAAGTTAAAAACTATTATAAAATATTTCAAAAATGTTAAAAAAGTGTTAAGAACTAGTTAAATATGATCAAAACTATACAACCAAGTTAAAAATGTTCAAAAAAATTTTTTAAATCTAAAAAATGTTAAGAACTATTCAAATATGATCAAAAATAGCCAACATTGTTGAAAACTATTCAAAAACTTCAAAAAAAAATGTTCCAAGCTATTCAAAAATTGTTCAAAACTATTTAAAAATGGCCTAAATTGTTAAAAACTATTCAAAAATATTCAAAGAATGTTAAAAATTATTCAAAAAATGTTAAAAATTATTCAAAAAAAAAAAAAATAAGAACTAAAAAAAACTATACAACCAAGTTCAAAAATGTTCCAAACTATTCAAAATATTTAAAAAAATGTTAAAACTATTCAAAAAATGAAAAACTATTTAAAAATTATTTAAAAAAAAAATTCCAAAAAATTAAAAAAATTTTTAAGCTATTCAAAAATTGTTCAAAACTATTTAAAAATGGCCTAAATTGTTAAAAACTATTCAAAAATATTCAAAAAAGTGTTAAAAAACTATTATAAAATATTAAAAAATTATTCAAAAAAAAATATTCAAAAACTAAAATTGTTAAAATGTTCCAAAATATTCAAAAAAAAAAAATGTTCCAAACTATTCAAAAAATTTTCATTCAAAAAATAGCCAACATTGTTAAAACTTTTCAAAAAGATCACGTTTAAAAAAAAAAGTTCAAAAAATTGTTCCTATTCAAAATTGATCATAACTATTCAAAAAATTTAAAAAAATGATCAAAACTATTCAAAAAAATTCAAAAAAAAAATGTTCCAAAATTTGTTAAAAAAATGTTCTCGGGCTATTCAAAAATTGTTCAATACAAAAAAATTGTTAAAAACCAAAATATTTATTCAAACAAGATCAGGGCTCTTCAAAAAGCTCAAAAAATGTTCCAAACTATTCAAATATTTTCAAAAATGATCAAAACTATTCAAAAAAATTCAAAAAATGTATTCAAAAATTGTTGAAAACTATTTAAAAATGCTTTTTCTAAAAAATATTTCAAACATCTTCAAAATAATGTTGTTTAAAAAAAATGTTAATTGCTAAACTATTGAAAACTATTTAGCCAAAATTGTTTATTCAAAAATGTACAAAAAAATGTTAAAAATTTTCAAACAAGATTTTTAAGAATGCTCAAACAAATATTTTCAAAAAAAAACTATTCGATTCAAAAAAATTCAAAACTGTTGAAAAAAATTTAAAGAATGGACAAAACAATTCAAAAAATGTTTAAAAATTAAAACTATTCAAAATTTTAAAAAAAAATGTTAATTGCTATTCAAATATGATCATAACTAATCATAAAAGTTAAAATGTTCCAAAAATTATTCTGAAAATTATTCAAAAATGTACAAAAAAATGTTAAAAATTATTCAAACAAGATCAATCTTCAAAAAGCTCAAAGAATGTTCCAAACTATTCAAATATTTCAAAATGATCAAAACTATTCGAAAAAGTTATGTTCCGAGCTATTCAAAAATAAATGCTTCCAAACTATTGAAATGTTGAAAATTATTGTCTATTTTCTTTCAATATTTTACTTTTAAGTGCTCAAAAATATTCAAAAATTGTTGAGCAAATTGGAAATTATCCAAAATATTTACAAAGATTTACAAAGACAAAAAAAAATTAATAAATGTTGTGTTCAAAGAACATATTCAAGTCTATTCAAGCTAGCAAAAATATTCAGATTAAAAAATCTGGTAATATTTCGAAAACTTTTCTTTGAACATTTTTTTTTAAATTGCACCCAAATCAATAACATATTATGTAGATGTAACATTTTCAAGAATGTCAAGGGAAGTAAATAGGATTAGACGGCCTAGCGCTGAGGACGAAATCAGCAAGCAAAGCATCCATAGACCTTTCTCCAATTCTACAAAAATATATGAATATTGAAAGAAAAAAAAAACCTTGAAAACTATCCATACAATCTAAAAATAACCACAACACCTAATGCCATGCTATATTTAACAACGCGATTATAAACAGAAACATTTCACTGTTTCTGCTGCTGTTGCTGCTGCTACGAAAATGGAATCATAAATAATGCTGCAGCTAGAAAATAAATAATCTAACGTGTCTGTCAATGGTGTTGCCGTCGAGATATCTGAAAGCGAAAGTTATGCAATGGAATTTGCAGTCGTTTTATAACAATCGTTTCGCCTACTATGAAACCTTGAAGTTAATTCTCTCAATGCTACTTTAACAATATTTCTTTTGTTTTCGTTTTAAAATTGGAAATAACTAGTAATGCGTCATTTAACGTTTACTGCATCGATCCAGGAAAAAGGAAGAAACCAACCGAGCAGATGTTACAAATCTTGTAAAGTAGGTAGTAGCAGAGACGTCACTAACAAATTCAACGCCCTTTATCTCCCTCTCTCTCTCTCTGTCTCTCTCTCGTTCTCTGTACGTATATATCTCAGAAGAAAAAGGAAATTATTACCCCAGGTAGCAGGTAGCGAGGACCTCTTCTTCTTCCCCATTTTCGAATTATTCACAATTCTATTAACTTCGTTTCCGTGGGCTAAATTCTCTAAGTGACAATAACGCTGAAAAGAAACTCGAGATATTCCTACCTTGCTCTCGTTTAAACGAATTTCGTTTGTTTCCCCCTTCGAAATAACATAGCGAGAGGAAGGAAAGGGGGAGCTCATTTTATATAAATTAATTTTAATTAATTCCTTTAAAGCTCCTTTAAAATTTGTAATTTCATCATGTGTTCCGATTATGTATTCTGAACTGGCGTTCCGAAAAAGGGACAGCACGACGTGATAAACCAGTATGTGTAGGAAAAAAAAAATTACAAGTGTGTAACAATGTAATTTATTTGTGTGAAAACCTTGGACGTTTTTTGAATCGTAAATTGTAGCCTAGGGTTCGCCAATTTTTTTTTTCTGTACTTCATTTTTTAATCGGTAATGTAATGTCATCTGCTGTGAAATATTGTTAAAATCTGACGTTTATAAATCGGTCCCCTTTGGGGGAACCTTGCGATGCACACAAATAACCACTGAATGAAACAGTTTAAACAGATTATTGTATAAAATTGTGGAAAGAAGGTGGGTGGGGTAAAGGGCAATGTTTTTCGCGGGTGGGATGGGTAATTGCAAAATTTTACTCTTTCACCATTTTTTTTTTAATAATATAAAAACAAAATAAGGGGTTGGGCAGAGAGCTTATGGATGCATAACAAAAGCACAATTTCGAAAAAAGAATTGCAACTTTAAAACAATGCAGAACAAACATAGAACGACTCTCAAAAATTTGATTTTCAACAATTAATCATAGCGAAGCGTATTGGAACAATTGGGAGTAACTAAAAACTTTTGACCAATTTCCAAAATTTCCGAAAAGAGGACATCAAAAATTTTATATTTTCAATTTTTTTTTTCCATGATAGGAGGTAAAAATTTCGAGGTAACATTCAGAAGATCATGTTTCGATTTCGAAATTTCGGAACAGATTCAAGAATGTGAATTCCGTGTATATTCGGAGTTGCGCTGATGAGACCTGAGAGGTCGAAACCGCGTGATCTACTTCTAATGCTTGATCTATTTTTATTGCATTCGTCCGCAATATAGTGTGAGCGTCTATTACAGGTATTTTTTTGGTTCTTAATAGTTCTAGTTTAAAAAATCAAAGTTAGTGATGGGGCACCAAAATTTGCATTATTATTTTTTTAATAGTACCTTGTAAAATTTTGAAAAAATGCAGAAGAAATTGCATTAGGACAACTTTCAAAAGCTAACACCATAGAACAATCCGGAATAACCATCAAAATTTTCAATTTTCCGAAAAGGGGGGTGCAAACGTTTGGTTTTTTTAATTATCTATTAAAGTATTCAAGTTTTGATTTCGAAATCTTGAAAAAAAAAACAGTAGAATAAAAGTAGAATAAACTTGGAACAAACAACTCTTGAAGGTTTAATTTTAATCCCCCCTTTTTTGCAAAGGGGGTATCTTTGCAAAAAAATGTTTCCATCCCACATTGATTTTATTAAAAAAAGATAAAATACCACCCCCGGTTCATTTTATTTTTATAATTAAATCTTCAAGAGAAAGATTTTATATTAAAAAAAATGAATGTGGGGTGGTAACATTTTTTTGCAAAGATCCCCCCTTTACAAAAAAATGTTACCACCCCACATTCATTTTATTTATTTTTAATAAAATGAATGTGGGGTGGTAACATTTTTTTGTAAAATGTTACCACCTCCCATTCATTTTATTAATTATTTTTTTAAATAATTCATTTTATTAATTATTTTTTTAAATAAAATGAATGCGGGGTGGTAACATTTTAAAAAAATGTTACCACCCCACATTCATTTTATTAAAAAATAATAAAATGAATGGGGGTGGTAACATTTTTTTGTAAAGGGGGATCTTTGCAAAAAAATGTTACCACCCCCATTCATCATTTTATTTAAAAAAAATAAAATTAATGTGAGGTGATAACATTTGTTTGCAAAGGGGGATCTTTGCAAAAAAATGTTACCACGCCACATTCATTTTATAATTTTTTTTATAAAATGAATGGGGGTTGGTCAACATTTTTTTGCAAAAATGTTACCACCCTCCATTCATTTTATTTTTTGTTGTTTAAATAAAATGAATGGAGGTGGTAACATTTGTTGGCAAAGATCCCCCTTTGCAAAAAAATGTTACCAGCCCACATTCACTTTATTTTTTTTAATAAAATGAATGAGGGTGGTAACATTTTTTTGCAAAGATCCCCCTTGCAAAAAAATGTTACCACCTCACATTAATTTTATTTTTTTAAATAAAATGAATGGGGGGTGGTAACATTTGTTGGCAAAGATCCCCCTTTGCAAAAAAATGTTACCAGCCCACATTGATTTTATTTTATTAATAAAATGAATGGGGGGTGGTAACATTTGGACATTGCGAAGATCCCCCTTTTGCAAAAAAATGTTAGCACCCCACATTCACTTTATTATTTTTTTTATAAAATGAATGGGGGTGGTAACATTTGTTGGCAAAAATCCCCCTTTGCAAAAAAATGTTACCAGCCCACATTGATTTTATTTTTTTAATAAAATGAATGGGGGGTGGTAACATTCGGACATTGCGAAGATCCCCCCTTTGCAAAAAAATGTTAGCACCCCACATTCACTTTATTTTTTTTTAATAAAATGAATGGGGGTGGTAACATTTGTTGGCAAAGATCCCCCTTTGCAAAAAAATGTTACCACCTCACATTAATTTTATTTTTTTAAATAAAATGAATGGGGGGTGGTAACATTTTTTGGCAAAGATCCCCCTTTGCAAAAAAATGTTACCAGCCTACATTGATTTTATTTTATTTTTATAAAATGAATGGGGGGTGGTAACATTCGAACATTGCGAAGATCCCCCCTTTGCAAAAAAATGTCACCACCGCACATTCACTTTATTTTTTTTTAAATAAAATTAATGGGGGTGGTAACAAAAATGTTTTTTTGCCCACATTCATTTCATTTGTTTTTTAATAAAATTAATGGGGGGTGGTAACACTTTTTTGCAAACATCACCCCTTTGCAAAAAAATTTTCATTTTATTTTTTTTAATAAAATTAATGGAGGGTGGTAACATTTTTTTGCAAACATTCCCCCTTTGCAAAAAAATGTTACCACCATTCATTTTTTTTTTCATCTTAAAAATTTTGAAAAAAGAGGTTGGGGGAGAAGGGCAGTAGAAGCGCAAAACGACTTTCAGCACAGTTTGACCCCGCGAAGGAATTTACTTTCATGTGCAAATTATCTCGTTATTAAGGAGGTTGTTCTTGGAAAAAATTAATTCCATTTCACTGTTGGCTATTTAAAGAATGTGATCAACTTTTTTAAATATTTAAAATGTCGTCCTCTCCCTCGGAATTAATTGTTTTAGTGGAGGCTTTTAGAGAAACTATATTTTTCGTCACATCTTTTGAAAGGAAAAATTTGATTGATTAATAAGATTTTGCCAGCCCCCTCCCTCCCCTGGCAAAATCTTATTAATTTTTTGTTTACCACATCGATTCAAGTTTCGATTTTTTATAATTACTTCATGAACTGTCACCATCAGAACATTTACAATAATCTGGAACAATCTTCAAACTAAAATTAGTGGGAATTTTTTCTCAAGCTCTCAAAAATAGGAGGAGGGAGGAGGGTTGGCAAATTTTTGTACAATATCTATTCAAGTTTCGATTATGACATCTTCGCGCAATTAGAACAAGTTGGAACAACTTTAAAATTAAATAGTCGAAGGCTAATACTGTTCAGAACAAGCAGAACAATTTGGACCGTTCGAGTTTTGTTTTGCGTGCTGGTTTTTTTAATATTATTCTGCAAAACAATTGAAAACCAATGCAGAGCAAACTAGAGAAATGCTTCAGACGTTTCCAAACAAAAAACAAATCTCTGAGGGAGCGTTCCACGTTTGTTTTATTTTTACTTCCGAAAACCTATCTAAATATTTTCGCAATTGTGAAGCAGGGATTCCCACACAATCATACATACCTGACCCAACGCAATAAGACATCGATCGGTACTATTTCGAAATCTTGGCAGCAGTCTACCGATATATAAACGTTTCAACAAGCAACGTATAAATACATACTTTGCACCGTAAATATACAAATTAAAGGTGTATTCAACTCGTTTAGCACGATCGAATTAAAAAAAAAACCGTTGTATAAAGTCCCAAGATACTCACTCCAGGCTATAGTTATATCCAGGCACGTTCAATTCAATTATATTGTAACAATAATCCGCTCACGCATGCATTTATACGGCTACAAACACACACACGCACACACACATAATACCAAACGATATGTCATTATAAGCTAATACACATATTTTCGCATCGCAACTCCGGGGAATTGAGGTTGAGGAGTTCCAGTGAATCACGTGAAGTTATTCCATCGACCGGTATTTTAACATTTTCTGTCCAACAGGTGGTTCGTCGCGAATTAAGATCACAGTCGCCGTATTATAATACGTCGAAAATGAAATTAAACGTCAAAAAACTGTCAACTGTCAACTGTCACTTTTTTTTGACGTTTGTGATAGAAATGTACAAAACTCAGATATTTAAATAAAGTTTAAATAAATAAGATTTTTAATTTGTCGTAGATGCGATGAGACTAGTTCTATCGAAGTTCTTAGCGCAACGACATCTATGAGTGAATGATGGTAAGTGAGTGCCCTACCCTTCATCGACTTGGACTGGGACTGCGTAAGAGCCCTAAATGAGGCGGGCACCCTAAGGAAAATTACTTTGGCCTGGGTCCCCAGCCACATGGGAGTGAAGGGAAACGAGGCGGCCGATGAGCTGGCCGGACGAGGCTCGTCAAGGCCTTTCATAGGAGCGGCCCCTTCCTTCGGCACTACCAAATCGCAAATTAAAAGGTCCATCTACGAATGGTCACAAAACAAGTCCAAGGAATGGTGGGAAAGATCGCCAGGACAAAGACAGGCTAAGGAGTTCCTAAGGGAATTATTGAAGACCTACTGAGTAAAGACAGGAAGACTGTCGAAATGATAGTAAATCTGATGACCGGTCATTGCAGACTGAATAGGCATATGTTTAACATAGGCATGGCAGATAGTGCTCTCTGCAGATTCTGTCAAGAGGAAGAAGAAACCCCAGTTCATGTTTTGTGCCACTGCGACGGCCTAGCGAGGGCAAAAGAGCCGCTCTCAAAAATGATAAGTCTGATTAAGAAGGCGAAACTAACCTAACCTAACCCTTCATCGACTTAACCTCAAAATTTGAGCGAATTCTCCGTGACGGTCGTGAGGACCTTCTGAAGACGATTACCGAGAGGCGACGCCAAAAACCACTAGCAATGAAGAAAACATCCTGAAAATTAAAGAAATTCTTCCTCATTGAAGAGGAAACTGGGATACCGAAATTTTGACCCGGAAGATTTGGACAAACGGAAAGGACTGTGCGAGCTTCGTGACAGACGATCAAAAATTTTGAAGAGAATTGAAGAGTTGAGCATTGCAAAGATGTGTTCAAAATGTCCCAAAGGAGTCCAAAAGAACTTTTAGTTCGACGAACAGTTTAGCTTCCACAAAAACTTGTAGTATCATGGAAGAAATTGGTAACGCTCTGGGGTTGAGTCACTCGATCGATTTTGCCTAGACCTTAATCGAGTCCCTACATCGCTGGTAGGATTTTTTTTTTGTCAATTCCCTTGACCATTGTAGCTATCATAAAGGAAAAAAAAAAAAGGAGAATTTTTTTAAAATAAACGAAAAACATTATTTTTCAGAAGAAGATGTTTGAAGAAGGGTTTGAATCAAACATGACAGTTAATGTGTCTATTAGGGACATAATGTGACTGTTGGTTTGGGTTTGGTCGATTTAGTGGCAGTCGTGAGGACCTTGTGACGACGATTATCGAACAGCGACGCCAAAAACTTCAAGTGTTTCGGAAGCCTGATAGCCACTGCATCCGTAGTACTATTCGATTACACTAAATTTCCCCAAAATCTGACGCCATTACGTCTAAAACCATGCTGGCTAGAAGTAAGAACACTTCTGTGTTCCAAATGCTTTCGTAATCTAGAAAGCATGGCAGACTCAAATCTCGATGTTAGTGAAACGAGGACGATAGTTGGAAACATCAAAGCGAGAGATTCGTTTTCTTTCTATCAGGACATGTTAAACATGTCCCAAAGGAATCGGGCAAGCATTTCAGCTAAAATAAAAGGTGACAGTGCAGTATCGAAATCACCAGAAGAACCAAAAGAGAAGATCAAAATCAAGAGACAATGTTGACCGTTTTCTTCGATTCAAAGGGAATTGTTCATAACAGTGAATTCGTCCCAGAAGATCAGACAGTGATTCCCCTCGCACGAAGCCATTATGGTACGTGAATTCTTAACCAAAAAAGGGCCATCATTGTTATCGATCATCGATCGCATTCAGCTGATTTGGTTCAGTGCGATTAAACTGAAATTGGCGATGAGATGACATCGTTTCGGTCATCCAATAGACTTCGATCCACACAGTAATGCCGATGAGTATAAAAAATGTTTGGAAAAATTTCTTAAACGTTTCCTGCGTTGTATCGACTCAGAAGGAAAATAAAAAAAATTGAAATAATAAACGCTTTGTAGTTGCCAAGTTAGTTAAGAATTCCCTGATATCTACATAACTATGACTCATTTCCTTCAAATTCGACCTTTTTCTGATTCGCATTGTATCAGCCTGCTACAGAAAAAATAACTGGTTCTAAGGTTATTATTATTCTTATTATTATTATTATGTTAAAATGATTAATAAAAATATCAAAAGCTACATATTACAATGTTTATAAAAGCGTAAACATGGCATATAATCGCCTCGAGTTTTTAGCGGTCATTTGCTCGTATTCGACGTGTTTAATTTGCACATTAATAACGTCTTAATTTATATATAGATATATAGGATGTCATCGTCTGTATTTATGCGCATAAAATTACCATAAAAATGAATGTTTTTTTCCCCCTTTCTTTCTTTTATAGTACAGAGTTAGTAATGTCAAAATTTTGACAGATCGAATGAAATGTCAGATTTGACGTTTAACCAAGAACACACATACAGGGTGTTAGTAAATAAGTGCGACAAACTTCAGGGGGTGATTCTGCATGCAAAAATAATGACAGTTTGCTATATAAACGTCCGTCCGCAAATGCTTAGTTTCAGAGCTACAGGGTGTTAAAGTTTTTCTTAAAAACTGACGATTTATTTATTGCTCTGAAACCGGTCGAGATAGGCAAATGAAATTTGGTGGGTTTTAAGAGATGGTTATTGCGCATTTCTTGACATCCAACTAAGAATTTTATATTCATCATTGGCGTGCATACGGGTAATGATTTTAATTTTTTAAAGAAACAAAATGGTACGCCACTAAGATATTTCAAATTAAAAATCATTTCTGAATTTGCCATTTAATTTGTGATAAAAAACCTCTCTTGCCTTTTTTTCGTGTGAGACGCCGTTTTTATGCAAAAAAATAAAACATCTTAACGTGTATTTTTCATTTCTTTAATACATTATCTAGTAGGCTACTGTCGACATTCAATATCAATGCATTGTTAAATACAAATATATTAACGAAGTGTCAAAATAGCAACTCATCATTATTAAGCTTTTAGTTAGCTATAAAATTATTGTTAATAAAGTAATCAATTTTTCTTTTATTGAAAATAATGGAAGATTTTTCAAATGCAGACTTAACAGACATGCATTTTGTCTATTGTCGAAGTAATGGAAATGGTCGGCAAACTAGACGATTGTATGCTGAGTTGTATCCAGGACGTAGGGTACCTCATCACACAATATTTGCTCGTCTTCACTAACGCTTGCGTGAAAATGGTACATTTAAGAAACAAACGGCTTACTGCGGGCGCCCTCGACAAGTACGAACTGTGCAACTAGAAGAAGAAGTTCTCGAGTTAACAGCGGAGTCACCTGAAACAAGTACTCGAAAAATTGCCAACATATTGAATTCAAAATTCTTAAAGAACAGCAATTGTATTCGTTTCATATTCAACGTGTGCAACCTCTACTACTTAGAGACTTTTTTCCCCGCCTATTTTTTTCCCAATGGATCTTTCATCAAATCGCTCAAATTCCTAATTTTTTAAATGGCGTTTTGTTTACTGACGAGGCTAATTTTGGACGACAGTGTATACGAAATTTCCATAATAATCATTTATGGGCTGAGGAAAATCCACATGGAATTTTGTAGCTCTCATTTTCAGCATCACTTTTCAGTCAATGTAATGGCTTGGGGTAATTGATGCTCATTTAATCGGTCCATATTTCCTCCCACTATGACTAACAGGCGAATCTTACCTTAATTTCCTACAGCAAGAGTTACCTGGCCTTCTTGAAGATATTCCTCTACAGCTGAGACAACACTTATAGTTCATGCATGATGGCGCACCAGTTCATTTTAGCATTAATGTACGTAATCACTTAGATATCATCATAGACAAATCGTTGGATAAGTAGGGGAGGTACGGAACATTGGCCTGCTCGATCCTTTAGATTTTTGCATTTGGGGTTTTCTTAAGTCATTAGTTTATTCCACTCCCGTCGAAAATGTTGATGACCTTAGACCATCGAATTATAGCCGGCTGTGAGACAATAAGAAATACACCAGGAATTTTTGCGCGAATACAACAATCAATGAGGCGAAGAGTTGAAAGTTGAGTCATGTCTAAAAGGCATTTTCAACATTTGTTGTAGCTTTGCTTACTTAACATTTTTTAGTCTTATTTTCTGTTATTGTTCTAGTTTAATGTTATTGTATTAAAGAGTGCAGTAGTTCAGTAGCCTACTAGATAATGCATTAAAGAAATGAAAAATACACGTTAAGATGTTTTATTTTTTTGCATAAAAACGGCGTCTCACACGAAAAAAAGGCAAGAGAGGTTTTCTATCACAAATTGAATAGCAAATTCAAAAATGATTTTTAATTTGAAATATCTCAGTGGCGTACCATTTTGTTTCTTTAAAAAATTAAAATCATTACCCGTATGCACGCCAATGATGAATATAAAATTCTTAGTTGGATGTCAAGAAATGCGCAATAACCATCTCTTAAAACCCACCAAATTTGATTTGCCTATCTCGACCGGTTTCAGAGCAATAAATAAATCGTCAGTTTTTAAGAAAAACTTTAACACCCTGTAACTCTGAAACTAAGCATTTGCGGACGGACGTTTATATAGCAAACTATCATTATTTTTGCATGCAGAATCACCCTCTGAAGTTTGTCGCACTTATTTACTAACACCCTGTATGTGTGTTCTTGGTTAAACGTCAAATCTGACATTTCATTCGATCTGTCAAAATTTTGACATTACTAACTCTGTACTATAAAAGAAAGAAAGGGGAAAAAAACATTCATTTTTATGGTAATTTTATGCGCATAAATACAGACGATGACATCCTATATATCTATATATAAATTAAGACGTTATTAATGTGCAAATTAAACACGTCGAATACGAGCAAATGACCGCTAAAAACTCGAGGCGATTATATGCCATGTTTACGCTTTTATAAACATTATAATATGTAGCTTTTGATATTTTTATTAATCATTTTAACATAATAATAATAATAAGAATAATAATAACCTTAGAACCAGTTATTTTTTCTGTAGCAGGCTGACACAATGCGAATCAGAAAAAGGTCGAATTTGAAGGAAATGAGTCATGTTATGTAGATATCAGGGAATTCTTAACTAACTTGGCAACTACAAAGCGTTTATTATTTCAATTTTTTTTATTTTCCTTCTGAGTCGATACAACGCAGGAAACGTTTAAGAAATTTTTCCAGACATTTTTTATACTCATCGGCATTACTATGTGGATCCAAGTCTATTGGATGACCGAAACGATGTCATCTCATCGCCAATTTCAGTTTAATCGCACTGAACCAAATCAGCTGAATGCGATCGATGATCGATAACAATGATGGCACTTTTTTTGGTTAAGAATTCACGTACCATAATGGCTTCGTGCGAGGGGAATCACTGTCTGATCTTCTGGGACGAATTCACTGTTATGAACAATTCCCTTTGAATCGAAGAAAACGGTCAAAATTGTCTCTTGATTTTGATCTTCTCTCTTGGTTCTTCTGGTGATTTCGATACTGCACAGTGACCTTTTATTTTAGCTGATATGCTTGCCCGATTCCTTTAGGACATGTTTAACATGTCCTGATAGTAGGAAAACGAATCTCTCGCTTTGATGTTTCCAACTATCGTCCTCGTTTCACTAACATCGAGATTTGAGTCTGCCATGCTTTCTAGATTACGAAAGCATTTGGAACACAGAAGTATTCTTACTTCTAGCCAGCATGGTTTTAGACGTAATGGCGTCAGATTTTGGGGAAATTTAGTGTGATCGAATAGTACTACGGATGCAGTGGCTATCAGGCTTCCGAAACACTTGAAGTTTTTGGCGTCGCTGTTCGATAATCGTCGTCACAAGGTCCTCACGACTGCCACGAAATCGACCAAACCCAAACCAACAGTCACATTATGTCCCTAATAGACACATTAACTGTCATGTTTGCTTCAAACCCTTCTTCAAACATCTTCTTCTGAAAAATAATGTTTTTCGTTTATTTTAAAAAATTCTCCTTTTTTTTCCTTTATGATAGCTACAATGGTCAAGGGAATTGACAAAAAAAAAAAATCCTACCAGCGATGTAAGGGACTCGATTAAGGTCGAGGCAAAATCGATCGAGTGACTCAACCCCAGAGCGTTACCGATTTCTTCCGTGATACTACAAGTTTTTGTGGAAGCCAAACTGTTCGTCGAACTAAAAGTTCTTTTGGACTCCTTTGGGACATTTTGAACACATCTTTGCAATGCTCAACTCTTCAATTCTCTTCAAAATTTTTGATCGTCTGTCACGAAGCGCGCACGGCCCTTTCCGTTTGTCCAAATCTTCCGGGTCAAAATTTCGGTATCCCAGTTTCCTCTTCAATGTGGAAGAATTTCTTTAATTTTCAGGATGTTTTCTTCATTGCTAGTGGTTTTTGGCGTCGCCTCTCGGTAATCGTCTTCAGAAGGTCCTCACAACCGTCACGGAGAATTCGCTCAAATTTTGAGGTTAAGTCGATGAAGGGTTAGGTTAGGTTGCGAATTTTTCAGGGAGGAATTTCGATTTACTAAATAAAGGCTATACTTTGAAGTAAATTTAATTTCTTTAAAAGAGAGTACTGCTTTGATGAACTTCTTTAGAGCAATTAAATTCACTTTAAAGCAAAGCCTTTATTTACAAAATCAACATTCCCCGATAAAAAAAATCGCATTTAATTTGCCAAAGATGGTACATACATAGAAGGAGTCGCATTCGAAAAATATTTTTAACGGCTTCGTGCGTCGCGTAATTTCCACGTTGACGTCGATCTTAATCGTTCGATCCGGCGGTTTTAATCTCGTAAATGCGACTTAATAATATCCCGAACGTGCTCCGAACTCGATTCGTGAGTATCAACAAATTCCCTAATAAAACGTTATTAAATTGAGCGGATAACATTAAACCAACTATACATACAATTTATATGTACGTAACGCTTAATTACGCCGCGTATCGGGGGTCATGTGCTTATTGCGTTTTATTCGAAATTTATCATTAAATTGAGACGTACGCAGATGTAAGTAGAGGTAGCCAGGATATGGAGGAGTCAATGGATGGGGCCTCGGAAACGAACTACATGGCAGCCAAAGAAATTGTTTCGAAAGAGGAGAAGACACGTCCAATGTTAGACATGATTCAAAAGGATTGCAGGGAAAACTGCAGGGACCACAAGAGATATCGATTAACGAGCAAATGGTACCATTTCATGAAAGAGTGGTAAAACGAATCTCGTTGGTCTAAAAAACTTTGTAATAACCACTCCAGGAGGAACACCTCTAGACATCTATTTGTATGAAGGCAAAGGATTTGCCATAGAGTCTGCTTTGATTCCCACACCAGAAAAACTAGATATTGGTGGTCGAATGGTCCTAAATTTGATAGATACGCTACCCCATGGAATATCAGTGTACACAGATTTGGTACTTTAGGTCAATTTCGCTTATTGACACACTACTTCTACGTTCTATTACCTTAGCTGGGACAATAATGAACAACCATATCCCGAAGGAAATTGTTTTCAACAAAGATAATGAACTCAAAAAAGCTAGAAGAGGTTCCTTCGATCGCCTAATCAGAGAAGATAAAAATATATGTGGTATAAAATGGTTTGATTTAAGACCAGACCATTTTACATCTTCTATATTTGGAGCAGAACCTTTAGGCTCTTGTCTTCAGTGGTCTAAAACTGAACGTAAATATATTGAAGTGAAACAATCGGCAGTTGTGAAGAGTTACAACGCCAATAAAGGTGGCGTAGATTTGCTCGACCGCACAAGAGAGATTTTGCCACTGCAGCTAGTTGGCTTGAATATCGTGAGGATGCTTCTGACGTAAATATGCAACGCAAAAAAAAAAAAATAGATTATTTTAATTTCAAATTTTCGAGGGATTTGCTTGCTGCTGGTACGTCCAATGACAGTGGCAGTTCTGATTCTGATTTTAAGAGTAATGAAGATGATGTGCGACCTCGAAAAGGAAGAAGGATAAGGTCACTTCCAGATTGTAGCTCCAGAAGAAAAAATGCGAAAAATATGCCAATAAATATGATGGAAGCCTTTGGGTTTACTTCAAGGAAAAAGCAGAGAGCAGAGACAAATACATCAAAGAACTCTTTGAGAAGAGCAATTTTTGCGCTTTCACGGCTCGTAGATAAAAAGTCTACTAACTTAGAGAGACGGTGACATTTTTCTCGGAGAATTGAAATCCGAATCGACTTACCAGAGGACACACTTCAGTCATAATAACTCTGTCAGTCCATAACAATGCAAGTGTATCAAATATGAAAACCGAGCAGCGGCAGAACCGCAGCCAGGACGAACGTCTCTCATCCAGAAATCCCTGGTCCAAACACCAAACATCAGTCACGTAATCAAGCACACAAACTTTTCTCGCTAACCGTCCCACCCTCCCCAATTAAACATCGTTGTATGGGACGACCTGTGGTGTCAACCCTACAGCTACTCGCAAAGATTGACATCAGAATGAGCTATTCGAGCAATTTAAAATATTCTACGCCAAGATTAATGGATCAAACTTTGTGACTATTGAAGATAACAAAAAAGCTACAATAACAATACCAATGACAAACAATTCGCACCGCCTGACCCCTAGATATATTGTATTGTATGCAACCACAATTACAGCTTTGTTGAATGTTCTGCCTAACTTCAATATCACGCAAATTACGGAATAATTAAATTCATTAACAACGTGTCCTTGATTCGGCGAGATATTATATTTTAATTCTAACCGCAATGCAAATCGCTAATAACTCATGCATCGCTCGTTCTCTTTAAAGTAATAAATATTTACGATGATGTAATAGTATCCGCGATATTTGTTAAGCTCAAGATTTTAAATATTTAAACACCTCCGAACACACATCGAATTCGAACTTTAACTCTAACCAAAATAAGAAGAAGAAGAAAAAATGAAGAGGACCGATGGGCAATATTTGTTCAAGCCCGGCTTTCGAACGATGTGAAGAATATAAATGACGTTGACGTTTCTACACACGTTGACTTTTCTCTAAATAAACACAAGCAGGCGTTGGTTAGTAAATACGAAAATAAAAAGAAAACTGAATATAATTAATCGATTTGACAGCTTCAGTCACTTGAAATATTCATGTATAGACTTTCCAAAAATTTATTAAAATGTACATACATACAGGGTGTGCTAAACGAAGTTGTTTAAATTAGCAAATTGGTTATATTTTTTTATTTACGCTTAAAATGGTGAAAACAGAAAAACAATTGAACGTTATTTTATATAGATTAAGTGCTTTTTATTCGTTTATTTTTAAGTTTACACTAGTGATGTATTAATAATTTTTTGTTCGGAATATCGTCTTCTTTAAGAATCTCGTAAAATATATAGGGTGTCCCATTTAAAAAATTGATATTTTCGTGAATATCTCGAAAACGAATTATTCAATTGTTTTTCTGTTTTCACCATCTTAAGCACAATAAAAAATATCACCGATTTCCTCATTTAACCGACTGCGTAGCTCCAATAATAAGAAAGTTTAGCAATGATGAACATTTAACTTGGACACGGTGTATATACAGGGTGACGAGTTACGTAGTTGGTTAAATTAGTAAATTGGTAATATTTTTTATTGCGCTTGAGATGGTGAAAACAGAAAAACAATTGAACGTTTCGTTCGCGAGATATTCACAGAAATATTAATTTTTTAAGCGAGACACCCTGTATATTTTTCGATATTCTGAAAGAAAACGATATTTTAAACAAAAGCTTATTATTACATCGCTATTATAATAATATAAAAATAAATTCTAGATAGCCATGACAGTTATTAGATAGGTTAAGTCGTTTTTATTCGTTTATTTTTAAGTTTACGCTAGTGATGTGTTAATAAGTTTTTGTTTAGAATATCGTTCTCTTTAAGAATATCGAAAAATATACAGGGTGTCCCATTAAAAAATTTAATAGTTTCGTGAATATCTCGGAAACGAATTATTCAATTGTTTTTCTGTTTTCACCATCTTAAGCGCAATAAAAAATATCACCGACTTCCTCATTTAACCGAGTGCGTAGCTGCAATAATAAGAAAGTTTATCAATGATGAACATTTAACTTGGACACGGTGTATATACAGGGTGACGAGTTACGAAGTTATTTAAATTAGCAAATTGGTTATATTTTTTATTGCGCTTGAGATGGTGAAAACAGAAAAACAATTGAACGTTTCGTTTGCGAGATATTCACGAAAATATTAATTTTTTAAATGAGACACCCTGTATATTTTTCGATATTCTGAAAGTAAACGATATTTTAAACAAAAGCTTATTATTACATCGCTATTATAATAATATAAACATAAATCCTAGATAGCCATGACAGTTATTAGATAGGTTAAGTGCTTTTTATTCGTTTATTTTTAAGTTTACGCTAGTGATGTATTAATAAGTTTTTGTTTAGAATATCGTTCTCTTTAAGAATATCGAAAAATATACAGGGTGTCCCATTAAAAAAATTAATATTTTCGTGAATATCTCGAAAACGAATTATTCAATTGTTTTTCTGTTTTCACCATCGCAAGCGCAATAAAAAATATCACCGATTTCCTCATTTAACCGAGTGCGTAGCTGCAATAATAAGGAAGTTTAGCAATGATGAACATTTAACTTGGACACGGTGTATATACAGGGTGACAAGTTACAAAGTTGGTTAAATGAGCAAATTGGTAATATTTTTTATTGCGCTTGAGATGGTGAAAACAGAATAACAATTGAATAATTCGTTTGCGAGATATTCACGAAAATATATTTTTTTTAAATGAGACGCCCTGTATATTTTACGATATTCTGAAAGAAAACGATATTTTAAACAAAAGCTTATTATTACATCGCTATTATAATAATATAAAAATAAATCCTAGATAGCCATGATAGTTATTAGATCGGTTAAGTCGTTTTTATTCGTTTATTTTTAAGTTTACGCTAGTGATGTATTAATAAGTTTTTGTTTAGAATATCGTTCTCTTTAAGAATCTCGAAAAATATACAGGGTGTCCTATTAAAAAAATTAATATTTTCGTGAATATCTCGGAAACGAATTATTCAATTGTTTTTCTGTTTTCACCATCTCAAGCGCAATAAAAAATATAACCAATTTGCTAATTTAAACAACTTCGTATCTGCAATAATAAATAAATAAAAAAATAAATAAATTTTACTACACCCTATATATTAAATTAATGCGATACACACACACACACGCAATCCGTTTGGACTCTTTTTGGTAAACCGCCTCCTACACACGACCAGAATATTGCGTTATATCGACTCGAGCCATATCTACTAGCTTATGTATTATATGTTCATATAGGCCATGCATATATGCTTGGTAACCATTACGGACGAATACGAGTTGTATCACAACAGTTCCAACTGGCAGACATACAAACAATGTCTGGGGACGCGACGTAATACCTTAACATTGTAGTGTACCGACTGTACTGTAGTTTTAATGAGATATAAAAGTGTTAAAATGATTGTTGTCGGTGAAATTGGAACCCCAAAATTATCGAGACGAAACTCCAAACGTAACTCTTTCAGATTCACTTGCTATAGAGAGGATTGTAATTGTCTTTCGCAACGTAAGTAGATTTTAAAATGTGTTTATTATTGACGAACTTAATATTTTTGCGCGAGTTTTAATTAATCGAGAATGTTTTTATAAACTATTTATTAGTTTTCGGTTAATAAATCATCAGATTATCGCTTTTTTTTTCGGGTTTATTTCGCAATAAACCCTAAGCACATATATTCCATTGGTTACGTATTGAATCTGTGAACACAAATTTATATCTTATCTCTTCAATAATGTATAAAAATGTTGACATATGCATACACACGTTCTGTTTGGTTTCGCATCTTATCTGGTTAATTTAAACATCGCATTCAAATTCTTTTTTTTTTGTTTATATAAAACTACTTTGATATAATCTTATATTTAATTATTATTTAACGATTTTTCCACTGTATACAGGCTGTTACAAATTCGCGGGTCACCATTGAGATCTCGAAAACGGTCAGAGATACAAAGTCGGTTAAATTGGGGCAAAATTGCGGTTTTTGCTGCTGAACAATAATCCGTTTTAAAAAGTTTTCTATGATTTGTAGTTTTTGAAATATTTCCGAAAAACACACTTTTCTTTTTTCTTCTGTTCTGAAGTTATTATTGCAGGGATCAAAACAAGATTAATACATTCTACAGGCACTTTTTTGATATCTTTACGAAGGTGTTATTAGATTTTGCTTAAAGCGTTTCGTCTCGCTTTGACCACCATCAACTTCATTTTTTCTTATGGCCGCCATATTAGATCTTGGTATCATTAAATAGATCATTTTTTTCTGATATTTTTCATGTATCACGTATCCTCAATAAAGAAAGTTAAGGTATGTCGGGGTTACTGGGCCATGGTTTTACAACCTCATATGATTTCAGTGATTTATTATTAAACTAATACAAAGAAGGCATTCGTTCAGTAACTTTAGATTTTTCAGGTAAGTCTTACACTAAATCCCTTTTAAAATGTAGGATACAGTTAGAATATAATCTCAATTCATCAGCCCAAAATTTTTGTTTTTTCAAAATGGTGCCAAGGGTCCAGTTGCTCCAGGCGAAAGGGGTAATTGGACCATACCCCAATTTTTCTGTATGTTGTAGCTTTGTTATAAACCGGGGTATCTGGGCTATTTTAGACCCCAATAAGGAATGTATAAAAAATACGTAACAGTAGCTAGAATAATTTCGTCTATTATTAACTGGCTATGTAATGAAGGTATGTATTGCTATAGAGAGTAAAAAATTGTACAACGGAAAGATAAATAAAGAACTTTTATTTCAGGAGTAATAAATACATACTTTTATACCAAAGCAACGTGTATAAGGCACAAAAAAAACAAAAAAAAATTCACAGTATTAAAATAAGAAACGAAAAAATTTATTTCTATTTAAGTAGCAACTGTAAAAACTTAAGATAAGTTAGTGAGATCTGAAAGATCTGTGCTGAAGCCTATCATATCTTTATAACGCGCTGAACTAAGACTTTTAATCGGCTTGGACAATTTACGAATAATTTCTCGATTTGCAATTAACGATTCTTCATCCGTTTCTATAAATTTTAATGTTTGTTGATGCCGTTTAAAAAATCTACCAACGAATCCATCAGTTTCTTTTGAAATTATTTTAGCCACATAAAGTCTGAAAACTGCAGCCTTTTTCCACAAACTTTAACTACGCAGAAGTCATCTATACTAACGCAGTTATTACCATCTATCTCATTTTCATCTTCTGAAGACCATAATTTCGAGTCATTGTCGCTTTCTTGAAGTGAAAAAGAATCGCTTGTATCCGTTGCGTCATTGTCAATAATTGTTTCTTGCTTTTTATTTTGCTTTTTTATTTTCTTAGAAACTGCGTCTTTTTTCTTTTGTATAGCTTCTTCTTTGTCTTTTTTTTTTGTAAATATTCTTTTGAGGTAATTATTTCGCAGTTAGTTACTAATCTTCGCCTTTTAGCCTGAGGTTGTGATTTTGATTCTTTTTTTAAGACGTCCAAAAGAATTTCTTCAAATGTCTTGTGCGCGTTAATTTTCTGAGATTCGCTGTTAGATGTACTTGCAACTGCTGGTTGGACCATTATGAAATTGGATGACGTGCTACCCACTGCTGGGACTGGCTGGACATTTTTCGAGCTTGATATCATGGTGTCTTTTAACGGATCTGCTACATTACTGTGATCGATATCCAACTCATTCTGATCAAGTACCTTATCGGCAAAATTAAACGTTTCGTTGGTTAAAGCAGAGGTAGTCACAGTGGGTGGATCTAATACCGAATTGGGTTCTGTAAAATTGTTATTATAACGTCTAAGGTCTTCAGGTTTGAAAACGCTCGGCGAAATTGCATTTTTGTTTGGTCCTTCCAGATGTGGGTCATATATACCAGTGGTAGCAAAGCCATTAATAATATTTTGAGCAGGCATCTCTTGTGTAGCTTTTGTAAGGATTGATACAAATTCTGCTTTGGGAATTTTCTTTCTTGGGTTCTGGCGTTGCCACTTACATAGTTCTTTGTCTCACTTAGTTTTTAGGCTTTTAAATACTGCAACGTCGAACGGTTGGAGTAGATGTGTAGTATGTGGTGGCAATTTCATAATAGTCACCTCATTTTCTTGTGCTAATTTAATTAATTTTGTTGACACGTGGGTAACGTGACCATCGTAAATTAAAAGCACTGGTCTTTCAGGACCAATGTGTTTTAAAAAAAACATTTTGGAACCAATTATAAAAAAGTGTTTCCATCCAGCCACGTTCGCTGGCAGATATTGCTGTTTGCGACACATCGTCATTAAACCAATTCTCCATTACGTATTTACCTTTAAATACACATAATATGGGTAGTTTGTTTCCATCGGCAGAACAACACAGCAACACCGTTGTATTTTCTCGGCCTGAAGAACTTGTTTTACGTTGACTCTTTACTCCAATGGCACCTACGATCTTTGTTTTAGATGGATCGTGGCAAAACGATGTTTGTGATGGTTTTCCATTTAATTTCAGCTCCTTCACATGGTCTGTTAGTTTTGTGAAATAGTCATAAATCACCCAGGGATTAACCTGAACAAATAAATAAAAATAATCTACTTAGATTTGCTTCTATTTCTTTTTGGCAATACTTAACTTAATACATAAGTATAACAAACCTGATCACATCTGATGTGCTCTATGCTTTGAGGTTTTTTGATGGACAGTGCATGTCGACGTCTAAAAGATGTAAACCAGTCAGAACCGGGGCGACTGTTCTTAAATCGTGTTGATATATTGTTTTGGTTTATATAGAGCTCAACCATATCCAAAACTTCCTCACGACAGAGCCCGAAGCCATTTTTGTCCATTATTTTTAAACAATTCGCTATCTCTTGTTCTTCGTCTTTCGAAAGATATGAAGATACTCCTCCTCCTCCTTTACCGTCCGCAGAAGTATTTCCTTTACCCCGTGTTTCTAATACATAGTGTTTTAATGTTGTCCTCGGTATATTATAAAAGAAGCTGCTCCACGAGTCGTTTTGTTGCCATTTTTAACATCATCTAACGCTTTTAGTAAGTCTTCTCTGCTATATGAACTACCGGCACCCTTCTGCGTTTTTCTAATGTACTTGCGCACCATTGTCTACAATATATTAAACATGTCAAATTTTGTTTGGGGTAACTGGGCCACCCATTGTATACTCGCATCGTTAAAAATGAATAAGCTTTTAGACACGTAAAAACTTTGAATAATGTGTAAATATACCACAAAAAATAAATATTATTGTTTATTACTTACCTGAAGGTAGATGTGGTTAATAATAACACTAGTTGCAGCACGATGTATTAAGATAATTACGAGCAAAATTTGTTATCACTCTGAAATGCTAAATTTAACAGATTTATAGGTTATGTGCGTTGTTGTGTTTTGTCAGTACTGTACTTAACCACTGCCAACTGTGTAAAATAAGATAACCTAAACAGTTTGATAGGAAATATGCCGTGGCCCAGTTACCCCGTGGGCCCAGAAACCCCGACAGACCTTAAATGGCTATAAATGCAGAAAATGTTAAAAATAACAGTACTAAGAAAAATATGGTGTGCTGTGACGACAAAAAGTAAACGTTTTGACATATCTCCGCATAGTTTAGTTTGTTTACTGTTCAACTCGAATGCAATTCGTTTTAAACTTATTCAAATGATGAAAACAACGCATAACAACGCGACATGTTACAACTTTATTATAATAATAACAACACAGTAACAGCGAACGAAATTTACTTCCAACAGTATCCATAAAGACGTCAACCAAATAGAACATTGTTTGGTAAATTAGATAGAAACGTTGTTCATTATGGATCTTTTAGTAAAATTCGAAGGAAGTAGGAATTTCAGAATTTTAATATAAATTCAGAAAACAACAGTCATATTAACAACTTTTAATATCCAGCTAATTGCTGAAAAATTAAGAAGGTATTATAACATTCACAAAAGAAAAAAACCCAAAATATGTATTACAATGTCGATACTGTAGTCTGTTTCTTTGAAATTCTGAATAAGTTATATTTTACAATACTCGTCACATTGCATTGATACCAAACGTGACCAACACGAACGAATTAAACTAGAAAAAATAATGGTGTACTCGACAGTTCTGAAAGTACCTACTTGATAGACATATTCATAATTATTATAGTCTACAAATAGCCCACAAAAAATCTAATGGCGAGAGATCCGGTGACCTTGCAGGCCAACGTACTACTCCACTATTCCCAATCCACTAATTTGGAAATTGTTCGTTTAAATGATCACACACCGCCCTTGCATTGTGCGCTGGTGCACCATCATGTTGTAACCATAATTCTGGAAGTCTCCTTAAATTTATATTGTCCAAATATTCGGCAAATGTACTTCTAAAAAAATGTAGGTATCGTTCTGAGTTTAGGTTTTCCTCATAAATAAATGGGCCAATTACTTGTTCTCCCACAATTCCCGCCCAAACATTGAAGCCAAATCTAACTTCATTTCGAACTGGTCTATTGACTCTTGGATTTTCAAGCGACCAGACGTGCTCGTTATTTCGATTAAATAATCCACAATTTGTAAATTTACTTTCATCCGTTCAAATAATGTTTTTTAAAAAATTGCGGTCTCTGTTGCTAAGCCAATGACACCATTCTAAACGTCTTTCGGTATCCCCAGGAATTAAAGCGTGCGAAACGTGTATTTTGTAGCATTTGTAATTTATTGTTCTTTCTCAAGAGTTTCCAAATTTTAACATGATGCGCAGCATCGATAGTGTTTGCAACTTGTCGGGTTGAATTGCAAGGGTTATTGTTAATCTAAAAGAAGAAATTATAAAAGAAAATTGAAACTGTTAAAACAGCTCTTGACTGGACTTTTATTTAAACTATACGTTTTTATAAATAAAGTAACAATTAAGAGAATATTATGTATTTAAAAAAATAAAAAACTATTAATTACCTCTTCTAAAATTTGTTCATTCTCATTATTATTAGAGCGATCTCCATACTTCTTTCGAGTTTTACGAAAAGATCCATAAAGAGAAATGTTCCTATCTAATTTACTAAAGAATGTTCTATGTGGTTGTTGTCTTTCTGGATATTGTTGAAAGTAAATTGCGCTCGCTATTACTGAATTGCTGTAATTAGCATAATAACACTTTAACATGCCGCGTTTTTCTTCATCGGAAAAATCCGTTGTAATAAGTAAAACGATTTTCAGTAGGCTTAAACAGTAAACAAACTAAACTATGCGGAGATATGTCAAAACGTTTACTTTTTGTCGTCACAGCACACCATATTTTTCTTAGTACTGTTATTTTTAACATTTTCTGCATTTATAGCCATTTAACTTTCTTTAATGAGGATACGTGATATATGAAAAAATATCAGAAAAAATTGATCTATTTAATGATGCCAAGATCTAATAGGGCGGCCATAAGAAAAAATGAAGTTGATGGTGGTCAAAGCGAGACGAAACGCTTTAAGCAAAATCTAATAACACCTTCGTAAAGAGATCAAAAAAGTGCCTATAGAATGTATTAATCTTGTTTTGATCCCTGCAATAATAACTTCAGAACAGAAGAAAAAAGAAAAGTGTGTTTTTCGGAAATATTTCAAAAACTACAAATCATAGAAAACTTTTTAAAACGGATTATTGTTCAGCAACAAAAATCGCAAATTTGCCCCAATTTAACCGACTTTGTATCTCTGACCGTTTTCGAAATCCCAATGGTGACCCGCGAATTTGTAACAGCCTGTATACAGTGGAAAAATCGTTAAATAATAATTAAATATAAGATTATAAAGCTGTCAAACTAATTATAAAAACAACAGATAAAATATTTCCAACCTCTGTATATAAGAGTAAAAAAAAAAAAAAAGATAATTTTTCAGATAGGAAGTGTCACGATACTCACAATCGCCACACAAATCTCTGACAGCTGTCAAATTGTAAAAATAAACAATTACATCACAATTAAAATATTTTTGACAGCTGTTATATTATCAAAAACGCCACTTTTGCAATTACAATAGACTTACATGTACTCGTTACAATTTTGTTTTTTTGTTCCGACAGTGGTTTCTTACAGTATGGAGTGTCGCAACGCACACACTCACCAAACGGGAAATTTCTGACAGCTGTCAAACTATAAAAAAAAAACAATTCTGTCTGCTGATTTTGACAAACTATTAAACTATTTTTGACAGCTGTCAAATTGTAAAAATAATCGTGTCTATGTATTTTGACAATTCTTACGATTAAAATATTTTTGACAGGTGGTTAATTATCAAAAAAGGCCACTTTTGCGATTACAATAGACTTATAGTCGTTACAATTTTTTTGTTTTTTGTTTCTGGAAGCTGTCAAAGTCGCACTAAACACTAAGCAGGAAATTTCTGGCGGCTGTCAAATTGTAAAAACGCAATTCTGTCTTCATATTGTGACAATTCTAACTACTAAAATATTTTGACAGCTTTCAAATTCTAAAAATAATTGTTTTCCTATTTTGACAATTCTAACAATTAAAATATTTTCACAACTGTCAAGTTAGCTAATAGACTAGTCCTTACAGTTGTTCTTTTTTTGTTTCTGGAAATTGTCGAAGTAATAAATTATAAAACTACAAAGTTATATTTTACGGTTTTTAACTGTCAAAATATTTTGAACGCCTGCCGAATTATAAAAACGATAATTTTTCGGATTTGACGAGTAAATTATCGCTCAAAAAAAACTACTCGCCACAGTTGTTTCCCACGATATGAAGTGTCGCCCCCTTTTACGCTCACCAAACGAGAAAGACATTTCTGACAGCTGTCAAACTGTAAAGAAAAACGCAATTCTATCTTCTGATTTTGACAATTTTAACGATTAAAATATGTTTGACATCTGTCGAATTGTAAAAAAAGCAATTATGTCTATGCATTTTGACAATTCTAACGATTCAAATATTTTTCACAGCTGTCAGATTGTTTTTTTACTATTTCAATAGACTAGTAGTCGTTGTACTTTTTCCGAAAGCTGTCAAAATAATTATAAAAGCACTTATTTCTTTAATGTCTTGGTGTGTGTGGCTGCAAAAAAATTTGAAAATATTTTTGACAGCTGTCAAATTATGAAAAACAATTATATCTACATATTTTGACAATTCTAACGATTCAAATATTTTTGACAGCTGTCAGATTGTTTTTTACTATTGCAATAGACTAGTAGTCGTTGTACTTTATCCGAAAGCTGTCAAAATAATTATAAAAGAGCTTATTTCTTTAATGTTTCAGTGTGTAGCTGCAAAAAAAATTAAAAAAAATTGTTGACAGCTGTCACATAAATGAACAATTATGTCTACATGTTTTCACCATTTTAACAATTAAAATATTTTTGATAGCTGTCAGATTATGAAAATGACCGTTTTTGAAATATCAACAGATTTATAGTCGTTCTAGTATTTCTTCTCCGAAGGCTTGTCAAACTAATTATAAAAGCATTTGTTTCTTTAATATTTTGACAGGTGTAAAATTTAAAAACAGTTATATTTTCCTGCTGGATAGGGTGTAACTGTCGAAATATTACGGAAACTACCAAATTGTACCTATTAAAATATTTTTGACAGCTGTCAAATCGTAAAAAACAATTACGTCTACCTATTTTTACAATTCGAACAATTAACATATTTTTGACAGTTGTCATAGTAGTCGTTATAATATTTCTGACATCTGCCGAATTGTAAAAACAATTATGTCTGCATGTTTTGACAATTTTGAAAATTAAAATATTTTTGACAGATGTCAGATTGTTTTTTACTATTTCAATAGACTAGTAGTCGTTGTACTTTTTCCGAAAGCTGTCAAAATAATTATAAAAGCACTTATTTCTTTAATGTTTTGGTGTGTGGCTGCAAAAAAATTTGAAAATATTTTTGACAGCTGTCAAATTATGAAAAACAATTATATCTACATATTTTGACAATTCTAACGATTCAAATATTTTTGACAGCTGTCAGATTGTTTTTTACTATTGCAATAGACTAGTAGTCGTTGTACTTTTTCCGAAAGCTGTCAAAATAATTATAAAAGCACTTATTTTTTTAATGTTTTGGTGTGTGTGGCTGCAAAAAAATTTGAAAATATTTTTGACAGCTGTCAAATTATGAAAAACAATTATATCTACATATTTTGACAATTCTAACGATTCAAATATTTTTCACAGCTGTCAGATTGTTTTTTACTATTTCAATAGACTAGTAGTCGTTGTACTTTTTCAAAAGCTGTCAAAATAATTATAAAAGCACTTATTTCTTTAATGTTTTGGTGTGTGTGGCTGCAAAAAATTTGAAAATATTTGTGACAGCTGTCAAATTATAAAAAACAATTATATCTACATATTTTGACAATTCTAACGATTCAAATATTTTTGACAGCTGTCAGATTGTTTTTTACTATTTCAATAGACTAGTAGTCGTTGTACTTTTTCCGAAAGCTGTCAAAATAATTATAAAAGCACTTATTTCTTTAATGTTTTGGTGTGTGTGGCTGTAAAAAAAATTGAAAATATTTTTGACAGCTGTCAAATTATGAAAAACAATTATATCTACATATTTTGACAATTCTAACGATTCAAATATTTTTCACAGCTGTCAGATTGTTTTTTACTATTTCAATAGACTAGTAGTCGTTGTACTTTTTCCGAAAGCTGTCAAAATAATTATAAAAGCACTTATTTCTTTAATGCTTTGGTGTGTGGCGGCAAAAAATTTGAAAATATTTGTGACAGCTGTCAAATTATAAAAAACAATTGTATGTACATATTTTGACAATTCTAACGATTCAAATATTTTTCACAGCTGTCAGATTGTTTTTTACTATTTCAATAGACTAGTAGTCGTTGTACTTTTTCCAAAAGCTGTCAAAATAATTATAAAAGCACTTATTTCTTTAATGTTTTGGTGTGTGGCTGCAAAAAAATTTGAAAATATTTTTGACAGCTGTCAAATTATAAAAAACAATTATATCTACATATTTTGACAATTCTAACGATTCAAATATTTTTGACAGCTGTCAGATTGTTTTTTTTACTATTTCAACAGACTTGTAGTCGTTGTACTTTTTTCGAAAGCTGTCAAAATAATTATAAAAGCATTTATTTCTTTAATGTTTTGGTGTGTGTAGCTGTAAAAGAATTTAAAAATATTTTTGACAGCTGCCACATTATAAAAAAAAAACAATTATGTCTGCATGTTTTGACAATTTTGATAATTAAAATATTTTTGACAGCTGTCAGATGATTACCAAAACGATCATTTTGAAATTTCAATAGATTTATATAGTCGTTATAATTTTTCTTTTCCGAAAGCTTGTCAAATGAATTATAGAAGCACTTGTTTCTTTAATATTTTGACAGGTCGTGTAGAATTTAAAAAGCAGTTAGATGTATTTTACGGCTTGATAGGGTGTAACTGTTGAAATACATATTTCGGAAATTTATCATCAAATTGTAACTATTAAAATATTTTTGACAGCTGTCAAATTGCGGAAAACGATAATTGCGGATGTAATTGACAAAATATTTCTTACAGTTATATTTTACGATTTTAATCGGGTGTAACTGTCAAAATATTTCAGACACTACCAAATTGTAACTATTAAAATATTTTTGACAGCTGTCACATTATCAAAAACGGTCATTTTTTTTAATGTTTTGGCAGATGTAGCTGATAAAATAGTTCCAACAGGTTTAAAACTGTGCTAAAATATTCCTGACATCTGTCAAATTGTAAAAATAGATTTGACAGCTGTCAAATATTCTAAGAGCTTTTAAATTGCGAAAACAGTTGAACAGAATGGGGAGTGGAAAAGTTTGTATAAGAAATAATATTGTTATGATCAAATTTATTTGATCATAACAAGTTTGTCTGCACGATACATAATTAAAAAAAAAATTGCGAATCAAATGAATTAAAACAACGTATTCATGAAATCCTGTTATCCGTTGTACTTATCACGAATATGTTTATGTATATACAATGTCTGGTGGTGGTAGAAAACCGATAAATTAAATTTTATTATTGTCGTCGAAACGATACTCAGGGACAAAGAACTTTGCTACCAGAAGATAGCTAAAGTGTATTCGATTATGTTACGACCTTGGATTTCAATTTTAATATAACATTCTCTTATTTCGAAAGGGAATAACCCGATTATCAAAGCTGCGCTGCATGATTTGCACAATCGTAACGTTATTTTGTTTTTATCCACTCAACTCAATATATTATTATTCAGGAATACATTCGTAAGCTTTATATGAGGATGAAGCTCTCGACTTCCTTGTTGTCTCGTTTTTTTTTTTATTATTATTGTCTTGCTAGTCTTGTTTACGTAGGCAGATGCGTTTCGATTAAGTAGACTACCTCATCCACATGCATACGTAGCTTAGAACAACACCATTGCCTTGTAGCCTTGTAAAATACAGCACAATGTTTGTATAGTTTTGTCTGGGAAGGGACAGACGACGCAAACGTTCTCTCCGGTCCTGTAGTTTGAACACACAACACATGCTACGAAACACACACAAGAAAGTCACCTTGCTAACTATGTAGGTAAGCATGGCGCCATTAGTCTAGGATTTGATCCACGCACGCACACATTTACCTTATGTTTCTTCGCCATAAAAAGAGAGTGGGAGACTTCTTACGTGTATCTCGGGTAACCGTATTGTGTCGAGGCAAGATTCAAGGTATATACCTTCATCCCAACTGTTACCTATACAGTCACGTGTAAAATTAACATCTAATCGTATATAACTTCCTTATTATTGCAGCTACGTAGTCGGTCAAATTAGAAAATTGGTAATATTTTTTATTGCGCTTGACATGGTGAAAATAGAAAAACAATTGAACGTTTCGTTCGCGAGATATTCACAAAAATATTAATTTTTTTAACGGGACACCTTGTATATTTTTCGATATTCTGAAATAAAACGATATTTTAAACAAAAACTCATTATTACATCGCTATTATAATAATATAAAAATAAATCCTAGATAGCCATGACAGTTATTATATAGGTTAAGTGCTTTTTATTCGTTTATTTTTAAGTTTACGCTACTGATGTGTTAATAAGTTTTTATTCAGAATATCGTTCTCTTTAAGAATCTCGAAAAATATACAGGGTGTCCCATTAAAAAAATTGATATTCTCGTGAATATCTCGGAAACGAATTATTCAATTGTTTTTCTATTTTCACCAGCTTAAGCGCAATAAAAAATATCATCGATTTGCTCATTTAACCGACTGCGTAGCTGCAATAATAAGGAAGTTTAGCAATGATGAACATTTAACTTGGACACGGTGTATATACAGGGTGGCGAGTTACGAAGTTGGTTAAATTAGTAAATTGGTAATATCTTTTATTGCGCTTGAGATGGTGAAAACAGAATAACAATTGAACGTTTAATTCGCGAGATATTCACAAAAATATTAATTTTTTAAATGAGACACCCTGTATATTTTACGATATTCTGAAAGAAAACGATATTTTAAACAACAACTTATTATTACATCGCTATTATAATAATATAAAAATAAATCCTAGATAGCCATGATAGTTATTAGATAGGTTAAGTGCTTTTTATTCGTTTATTTTTAAGTTTACGCTAGTGATGTATTAATAAGTTTTTGTTCAGAATATCGTTCTCTTTAAGAATCTCGAAAATATACAGGGTGTCCCATTTAAAAAATTGCTATTTTCGTGAATATCTCGAAAACGAATTATTCAATTGTTTTTCTCTTTTCACCATCTTAAGCACAATAAAAAATATCACCGATTTCCTCATTTAACCGAGTGCGTAGCTGCAATAATAAGGAAGTTTAGCAATGATGAACATTTAACTTGGACACGGTGTATATACAGGGTGACGAGTTACAAAATGGGTTAAATTAGCAAATTGGTAATATTTTTTATTGCGCTTGAGATGGTGAAAACAGAAAAACAATTGAACGTTTCGTTTGCGAGATATTCACAAAAATATTAATTTTTTAAATGAGACACCCTGTATATTTTTCGATATTCTGAAATAAAACGATATTTTAAACAAAAGTTTATTATTACATCGCTATTATAATAATATAAAAATAAATCCTAGATAGCCATGACAGTTATTATATAGATTAAGTGCTTTTTATTCGTTTATTTTTAAGTTTACACTACTGATGTATTAATAAGTTTTTGTTCGGAATATCGTTCTCTTTAAGAATCTCGAAAAATATACAGGGTGTCCCATTAAAAAAATTGATATTCTCGTGAATATCTCGGAAACGAATTATTCAATTGTTTTTCTGTTTTCACCATCGCAAGCGCAATAAAAAATATCACCGATTTGCTATTTTAAACAACTTCGTAGCTGCAATAATAAGGAAGTTTAGCAATGATGAACACTTAACTTCGGACACGGTGTATATACAGGGTGACAAATTACGAAGTTGGTTAAATTAGAAAATTGGTTATATTTTTATTGCGCTTGAGATGGTGAAAACAGAAACAGTTGCATATTTCGTTTCGGAGATATTGACGAAAATACTGTCGATCTGAACTAACCGACTAGGAAATTTTTTAGACGTGACTGTATACAAGAAAAACACACACACAAAGACAGAATCAGGAGAGAGAGAGAGTCTCTGCGTCTTTATCGTGTCGCGGATGCTATACGTGAACCTGGCTTGTTGTATGTATACGAAGTTTAGTCGGTATTCAGACCTCCAGTGAGTGAAGGAAGGAAGTAGCTGCGTTTGCAGTTATTCTGTTAATGTCGCGACTCTTGACATCGTGTTTTCCGTGTATACTCGTAGTACCGTCTCTCGTGAATATCTCTTGTTTTAAAGTGCGTCTTGTTTGGTTCTTGCATATATATTTTTTTTTTTAGTTTAAAAGATAATTAAGTGGTGCAGATTTAAAATCTTTTAAAAATTTGTTTTTCCCCTGTGGGGTGCATATGACTTGATTATCGCGTGAGAAA